>PVJS01006000.1:0-61764 GCA_004027185.1 Glis glis | reverse complement strand
TGTGTGTGTGTGTGTGTGTGTGTGTGTGGTACTGGGGATTGAACCCAGAGGCGTTCTACCTTCGAGATACACCCCCAGCCTGATTTTATTTCTTATTTGGAAACAGGGTCTCGCTAGGTTGATGAGTCTCACTGTTTGCTGAGGCTGTCCTCGAACCTGTGATCCTCCTGTCTCAGCCTCCCAAGTACTAGATTACAAGCGTGTACCACCCTCCTGCCTGCCTGGCCCCAGTCTGGCCTCAGGGAGGTGGGGAGGTGGTGTGGCCGGCCAGCCTCAGCCGCCTGTCCCTGAAGCCTGGGAGATAACACTAGCCATGCTGCTTCCTCCATCTTTTGTAAAAATAACTTTGGTGGGTGGGAAGGAAGTGACCAAACTTACACTTGGAGCCTGATGACATAACAGCAACATCCTAAAAATAGGGGTCTTCTTCTGTTTCTCACAAATGATATGGTTCCCACGGCCAAACTAGGCATAAAGTGGGACCGCAGGGTCTGGGCTTACTCAGAAACTGGGAAGTCACATTTGACAGGCCTTTGACTTCTTTCCCCTTAGAGAAGCTGATCGGGCAACAAGAGGGATAAAAAGATGCTAGAAATGATGCTAAGAGGCCCGCACATAGAAAGACACCTGGTAAGTCTATTCAGAGGAGCCCAGCCATGTTCAAGTTGGAAACCTTCCTCTAAGGCAAAAGCAGTTTAGAAAACAACAACAAAAATTAAACCAAACACCATGGCTCTCACCCCAGTGTGAGGGTCCAAAGGGCTGGATGGGTCTTGTCTAGTCTCCCCTATTAACTTCCTTTGGGTCCTGGGGGTTGAACCCAGGGACATTCTACCTCCAAGCTACATCCCCAACCCTCTATTTTTTTTTTTTTTTTGTAGCACTAGGAATTGAACCCAGGGGCATTCTACCTCTGAGCTACACTCCCAGCTCTATTTTATTTTTTATTTTGAAACAGGGTCTCGCTAGGTTGCGGAGGGCCTAAGTAGCTGAGGTTGGGTGCGAACCTGCAATCCTCCCGTCTCAGCCTCCCAAGTACTGGAATTACAAGTGTGCACCACCACGCCTAGCTCTATTTTTTATTTTGAATCAGGGTCTTGCTAAGTTGCTGAGGCTGGCCTTGTATCTGCAATCCTCCTTTCTCAATCTCCCAAGTACCGGGATTATAGGAGTGCGCCACCATGCCTGGCTCCCCTGTTAACTTTCTTTTTGGGAGACCCAGGGCCATGTACATGCTCTATCACTGAGCTACACCCTAGACTCCCCTGTTAATTTTGACCGTGTTATCCAGGAGTCTGATTTTCCTCTGGGTCTGAGTTCCTATCTAAATAGCGGGGAGAGGAGCTACCTATCTTCCTGGTGCTGCAGAAGAAGGACAAAGGTTTCCGAATGAAGAGAATGGAGAAGCCTCAGAAGACGTGTGATTAGAAGAGAGCATCAGGAATGTGAACGGAGGTTTGTAAACTCTCAAAAGAGGAGAAGCAACTTTGCCAGCACCAATCTCACATCAGAGGATGGTCAGAATGCCAAACTCAGCCGGCATGAAAGGAAACCACATCAGTCAGATGCAAATTCATGGGCGCAACTACACACACCAAAAAACTACGCGACTTGAAAGGGACAGGCCTGGCTCTGCGGCCAGACTCTTTCCCAGGCCCAAGTCCCTGGGTCGACATGGGGAAAGCTCCAAGTCCTCCCTGCTCACCTGTGTAGAAGCTCGAATTGTTATTTTCTTGTTCAAAGATGCTCTTGGTCTGAGAGTCGAATCGGAGCCATAGTCCAATGGCAAGGACCGCAATCCCAGCAAGCTATAAGACAACAAGACACTGGAATTAATTCTAGCTGCCAGGGACAACACAGTCCCCAAATGCTGAAGGGTGAGATTTGAAGCTCACAAAAGTCTTTGGGATCACCTGCGGTCTCTGCCCCTCGTGTACACCTGGTAGTAGCAGAAGCCAGCGGGGTGTATATGATGGATCCGTGTGTCAAAATATCATCAAGCTGGGAATAAACAATTACCTACCAGCAATATGGCAGTAGATGAGTACTTTCTAGGCCTTAGAATACTATACAGCACTGAAGATCAACAATGACAGCTACGTGCCATACTGTAAGTGTATCTCACAATGCTAAACAAAAGCAAGAGCCACATGAATTGATACAATGATTTCATACAAGTAAAATTACTATAATTACTATACATGTGTATATGTATATAAATGATAAAGGAAAAATAAAAGCAATAATGATGATAAAGTGAGTGGTTTCCTCTAGGTGCAGGGAGGGATTTATGCTCAGGAAAGAGTGCAAGGTGGGTGGGTAGGTGTCTAGGGTGCTGGCAATATTCTGTTATCCCACTACATAACCCAGGCTGGCCTTGAACTCCTGGGCTCAAGGGATCCTCCTGTCTCAGCCTCTTGGGTAGCTGGGCCTATGGGCACGTGCCACCGAGCCTGGCATAATATTCTCAGTTTTGACTTGGGAGATGGCGACATAGCTCTGAACACACAGGCACAGGGAGGGCAGCTGTGATGTCCCCAGAGGCCACACTGCTTAGTGAAGGACATATCAGAGCCTCCCCTTGCTCATCCACATCGGTCCTTTATTCAGAGGCCAAATCCCAGTGCGGCATTGTTGAACCAGATGCCGTGGAGAGGCCTCCTGCCAGCCCCCACCCCCAGTGCCAGCTGGGCTCCCTCATCGCTGGTACCAGGGCTTGCCGGGGTAGTGACGCAGCCCTCCAGCGCAGCGGCCAGCGGCGTGGGAGTGGGACCAGGTGGACAGGCCTTCTTTCCTTGCCATCTCCCCCCTCGCCTTTTCTTTACAACGTGGCAGTGGGTTTGGGCATGATGGGTGGAAAGTAGTGACAGTCACAATGTAAGGGGCCGCCCACGACCTCCGCCTGCCGTAGTCACACCATGCCTGCACTCCCCAGCACGAGCCCATTGGCCCTTGTCACACAGGTAAGTCCCTACATTCTACCTCCAGGCTACACCCCCAGCCTTACTTTATTTTTATTTTGAAACAGGGTCTCGCTAGATTGATGAGAGTCTCACTACTTGCTGAGACTGTCCGTGAACCTGTGATCCTCCTGTCTCAGCCTCCCAAGTACTGAGATTACAGGCATGCACCACCATGGCCAGCTACTGCCATAAATTCTATTGTTTCATTTTTCCCATCTATAAAACAGGAATGGGAAGATGTGGCCCTTCCTTGCCTTTTAAGAATGGCTAAAGAAGGAAGGAGATTATATCAGAACAATTACTCCTGAAGGAGGAGGCACCAAGTGAGCTATGGGAGAATTTACCCTTCTCAGCACGGAGGTCTACAGCATGGCCCCTTCAGATCTGTGGGCAGCCACTCAGCCTCTCTCCACACCTCTCATCCCCCCCTTAAGTAAGGAGATGGAGAACATTGGTAAGAACTACACAAAGCCAAGTGCCCAGGGCTGGACACTGGAAGAGAAAAACTAATGGATGCCCGACTTGGAGGTGGAGAAATTCTGCCATTAAAATGAATCTGAGAGCTGGGTATGGCTGCACCAAAAAACGAGTTCCCCCGGGAGGTACTTCAGCACCCTGAGATCGTGCAGCCTGAGCAATCGTGGGCTACGGAGTTGTCGCGGCTCTGTCACCCAATCCACTGTGACCCGGCCAACTGAAGCCATCTCTGGATTAGCACTGGGGCAAACAGGACAGCTAATGGCTACCACAGCAGCCCCTCAGGCCAGTTAACTGAGAAATTCAATGCAAAAAGGCAGCAGGCAAGCCGGAGTGGTGGTGCACGCTTGTAATCCCGGTACTTGGGAGGCTGAGACAGGAGGATCGCAGGTTCAAAGCCAGGCTTGGCAATTAAGTGAGGCTCTCAGCAACCTAGTGAGACCCTGTTTCCAAATAAGAAATTAAATTGGGCTGGGGGTGTAGCTCAGAGGTAGAATGCTTCTAGATTCAATCCTCAGTACCAAAACCAAAACAAAAACAAAAACAAAAAACCAAAAAGGCAGCAGGCAGACTGGCACAGTGGCACACGCCTGTAATCCCTGTACTTGGGAGGCTGAAACAGGAGGATCGCAGGTTCAAAACCAGCCTCAGCAACTTAGCAACACTGTTTCAAAATAAAAACAGCTGGGGGTGTAGACTGGAGGTAGAATGCCCCTGGGTTCCACCCCTGGTACCAAAATAGGACAAAACAAAGACCAAAACCAAACCAAACCCAAAAACAAAACAAAAAAGACACTGGAGAATCTGAGGACTTTGGTGAAAAGACATGGGTCAGGTTTTGCTTATCAGTAAGACATGCAGGCGAGTGAGGGGCCCCTGGTCCAATCCAAAGACAGCAGAGCATGATTTCATGGAGGAGACATCTCTCCACCCTGGCCCCAGCCAGGATACGCTCCTCTTAACTGGGGTTTCCCAACCAACAGGGGTGCCTCCATCAGAGCTCGGGGAAGTGGGGCCCAGCTGAGGGCACCTGGGCTAGAAAAAGTATGTAGCTCGACCCTCGTGCAGGGCGTGCGAGACAGGGCATGCTTGGTGGGTCTGGGCTCTGTGGGTGGCACAGGTCTCCTGTTGCACTGGACCTTGGCAACTTTGTTACGAGGACGCCTAAAAGCTGAGAGAGGCAGGGCTCCTTGCTGTCCCTTCTGCTCCAGGCCTGTGCTTACCAAGGAATCAGCCCCAAGTGATCTTATCCCCCATTGAGCGAGGTTACTCACCTACCCCTTCTCTGCGAGGAAAATTAAACGAGTCACCATGAAAAGAATGAAAATCCCACGCTTGGGGACATGCTGCAGAGGATGACATAAAGTTGTGCTCTGCACAGAAGCCTCCCAGGGGCAGGAGCTGGGTCTCTTTGGGAATGACTCCAGGCTCACAAAGTGACAGGGGCCCAAGTATTAAACCTGCAGGGGAAGGCCCCTTCCATTCCACAGAGACCCTCCGTAGTCCCACCGTTCATCTGGTCTATGTGCACAGGTCGTAAGAGGGGCACTGGGTTGGAGAACTGGAACCGCGGGGGAAGGGGAACGTTTCAGGTCTCACCTCGGCCCAGGACGAGGCCAGGCGCAGGAGCTGGGAGGCCCACGAGTGAGGGCTCTTCCCCAAACCTGTCATGCTGCTGGGTGGTCAGAGTCACGGTGCCATGGGACAACGAGGAAAGAAAGCAGCTGGCTCGAGAGAAATGGAAAAACCCATCTTAGATATTGGTCTTAACGGAAAAATCAATAATAGATATTGATCTTTTATACCGAAAAGGTCACCATTAGAGAGGAGGAAGGTTTAAGAAACCCAGAAGGAAGGAAAGGAGGGCCAGTGGGCAGGAGCGGAACTCGTGGTTCACAAATAAAAGAAAATCACAGAGGTCTGAGGCTGCGGCTGCTTTGTTTGTTTTGGTGTTTGTTTTGGTGCTGGGAACTGAGCCCAGGGCCATTATACCTCTGAGCCACACCCCGTGCCCTTTTAATTTTTTTTTTTTTTTTGTGGTACTGGGGATTGAACGCAGGGGCATTCTACCTCTGAGCTACACTCCCAGCCCTATTTTTTAAATTTTTATTTAGAAACAGGATCTTGCGAGGTTGATGAGAGTCTCACTACTCGCTGAGGCTGTCCTCGAACCTGCAATCCTCCTGTCTCAGCCTCCCAAGTACTGGGATTATAGACGTGTGCCATCATGCCCAGCTGACCTTTTAATTTTTGATTTTGAAATGGGGTCTTGCTAAGTTGTTGAGCTGTCCTCGAACCTGCAATCCTCTTGTCTCAGCCTCCCAAGCACTGGGATTACAGGCTTGTTGCACATCAGCTGCCTGCTGCCTTTTTTTTTTTTTTTTGCAGTACTGGGGATTGAACCCACGGGCATTCTACCTCTGAGCTAGACCCCCAGCCCTATTTTTTATTCTTCATTTTGAAACACCATCTCACTAAGTTGTGGAGGGCCTCACTAAGTGGCTGAGGCTGGCCGCGAACCTGCAATCCTCCTGTCTCAGCCTCCCAAGTACTGGGATTACAAGCGTGCGCCACCACACCAGGCTTGCCTGCTGCCTTTTGCATTGAATTTCTCAGTTAAGTGGCCTGAGGGGCTGCTGTGGAAGCCACTAGCTGTCCTGTTTGTCCCAATGCTACTCTAGCCGGGTCACAATGGATTGGGTGGCAGAGCCGTGACAACTCCGTAGCCCACTGTTGCTCAGGCTGCGCTGTCTAAGGGTGCTGAAATACCTCCCAGGGGAACTTGTCTTTTGGTGTGGGGTGTGTTGAGGGGGTCCCTTGTTCCCCACCTGGCTCTCACCCCCATCTACTTCACTAATAGGAGACACTAACTGGAGAGGGACTGGCAGCAAAATCAGATAGCTTTAACCTTTAAAAAGGGCACCTAGTCAATCATTGAGGGACTTCATCAAAGAAGAATAGTAAGAAGAGTAGGCGGGCTTTGCCTCTGCGGGTCCAACCAACTTCAGATGGGAAATGATGGGTTTATGAAGGTTGTATCTGTACTGAACATGTGAAGGGGCTTTTGCTCTCCTAAACAACATAGTATAACAACTATTTATATAGTATTTACATTATATTATCAGGGTAAGTGTAGGTTACATGTAAATACTACATCATTTAGTTAAATTAATTAATTAATTAATTAATTTTTTTTTGCAGTACTGGGAATTGAACCCAGGGGTATTCTACCTCCAAGCTACACCCCCAGCCCTATTATTTATTCTTTATTTTGAAACAGGGTCTCGCCAAGTTGCAGAGGGCCTAAGTAGCTAAAGCTGGCCATGAACATGCAATCCTCCTGTCTCAGCCTCCCAAGTACTGGGATTACAGGTGTGTGCCACCACGCCTGGCTTACATCATTTTATATGCAGAACTTGAGCATCCTTGGATTTTGACCTGGGGGGGGCTGTAACCAATCCCCTGCGGATTCTGAGGGATGCCTGTATAGGGGTCTGGGAAGCCAAGAGGTTGATGGTTTCCTTTGAGGTTAATTGATTGACATGTGTTAGTCACGCTGGCCACACAATTGCCACGGCTACTGCCTCTCTTGTCCATCATCACACGATCTGAGCAGGTTTGCTGCGGAGGCTCAGTTAGACAATCCCCTGCTCACAGGGCCCTAGAAAGAAGACAGTAGCTTGCCCCATCACCAGCTGTTGGGGATGGAGGAAGAAAGTCCAGAACTCTCACTCTCAGCCTTGGGCCTGGCCCATAGTCTGTCTGGTTACCTTTTTTGTTTGTTTGTTTCCCAACAAAAGCCAAATGGAAATAGTCTGGTTCTGCTGGGAAAAGCTACTTTGCCATCTGGCCCAGAATGGTTCCATCCATTTGACAGTATAGGGAGAAAAGGGATAATTTCTCTCCCATTGTTTTATTGGAAATTTCTTTTTTTACTTATGCTAATTCCCCCCTGCCCAGAAGAAGATGGGCCATGAGAAAAATATGGGACAAACCTAAGTTGATGAAAGTCTACAAAATAGTTTAACCAGTACTTCTCAAGACTGTCAAGGTTGTAAAGAACAAGGAAAGACAGTTGTCACAGACCAGGGAATGCAAGGAGACATATAGCTGTCCCGTGGTGCCCTAAGCAGGATCCTGGAACAGAGTGAGGACATCAGTGGACACACTGGTGACATCCCAGTTAAGTCTGGACTTTGACAGTAATGCACCAATGCTGGCCTCTTGGTTGTGACAAATGTAACATGGTACAACCGGGCAAACTAGCAAGGACCCTTAGGGACTTGCTATACTATCTTTCCAACTTTTTTGTTGGCCTAAAACTACTCTTTTTTTTTTTTTTTGCAGTACTAGGGATTAAACCCAGGGGCATTCTACCTCCGAGCTACACCCCCAGCCCTATTTTTTTTATTCTTTATTTGGAAACAGGGTCTCACTAAGTTGTGCAGGGCCTCACTAAGTAGCTGAGGCTGGCCGCGAACCCCGATCCTCTGGTCTCAGCCTCCCAAGTACTGGGATTACAAGTGTGCACCACCACTACGCCTGGCTTCTAAAACTACTCTTGAACTAATGGTCTAAAAAAGCAGCAGTAGCAGCAGCAACAGCTGGGGGCTCTCTATCTCTCTCCCTCAGCACTTCCTGTCTCCTTCATGAGGCCCTGCTTCATTAATTAACCTCTTTCCTGTCTCTGCAATTCCATCTCTGCAAACAACACAGGGCAGGTCTTTCCACCCTAAAAAAGAAAATCAAACAGAACAAAATTGGAAGCAAAGCCCTCTTTTTCGTCTCTCCCAGTGCCACCTCCAAGTCCTTACCAACTGGTCACTGCTCAACTCTCCCCGTCAGTCCCCAGCAGTGGACACCACTGAATCCTGCCTCCTCCCATCCTTAGATGCTGTCTCCAAGTTTCCTAAATCAGCCTCCTGCATTCCTGCCCCTGCTCATGCAAGTCTCTCCTCCTGAAACATGACGTGGCCACCGAGGCTGTGTCCTCCGAGGTCTCCCCAGCCTCCTCCAAGACCAGTGTGATCCCTGAGTGTTTGGTCCCCCCAGCATTCTCTTGCTGTCCTTCCTCTGGCCTCCGCACTCATCTTCCATCTCACCAGAGCACAGACTCTTTGAGGTCAGGGTGACTTTTTAGTTAGTTTTTTTTTCTTTGGTACTGGGGACTAAAGCCAGGGGTATTCTACCTCTGGGCTATACCCCCAGACCTATTTTATTTTTCTATTTTGAAACAGGGTCTCACTAAGTTGCTGAGACTGGCCTCGAACCTGCCATCCTCCTGTCTCAGCCTCCCAAGGACTGGGATTACAGACATGGGCCACCATGCCCAGCAATCTTAGTTCTTTTCATATCTCCCCTGCCCCATCCATACTTTGGAAAGCAGAGTCATTAGCACATGATTACTCAATAAATAAACGATTACTCCAGTGACAGAAGAACTCTGAAATCCACCCCAAAGTCCTCTCCCTGTGGACAAGACTTTTCTCCCACCCATCTGGATCCATCTTTTACTATCACACAACGAGAGGCAGAAACTACAAGACCAATTGCTTTCCTAGAAAAGTCACTGAGAAGGACCCAGAAGGGCTGGCTGGAGAGCTTTTGGTGGATTACAAAAAACTTCTCTCTGTATGTGATCAGTATCACCATGAGATTTATGGGCATAATCCTTATAAAGTCTCTTGAAAAACCGCTGCTTTGCTCTGTATCCACAACTCCACCAGCATCTCCACCCTTCCGAGAAACCCAGTTAGACACTCCAATTTTGAATGAACACACAGGCAACCTGGTCACGTGGGGCTTATGACAGCTTCAGAGACACGGAAACCTAGCACTGCTCCAAACTGTGGCCCACCGTGAGGAGTTTCCTGGTCGTCTTCTCTCCATATTCACACACTCCTCAAAGTGCACCTTTGTTGAAAGGCACCCAGTGCAGAGCAGGATTTTGGTGAGTCATTGCAAACCTCAGGTACAGGTACAGAAATCTTACCCAGAAACACATACCTGGAGTTAAAGAAAATGTCTCCAATTTCAAGGAAGATTAAAAAAAAGAAAAAAATCAAAGTGTAATGGAGCTTAGGGGCATCCGGCTCTCTGAGGAACTCTGAGCCAAGTTTGTGAAACTGGGTCTCATTAGAACCTGAAGAGGTATGTGACCTTATTGACAGATATCTTTTATTCTTTTCCCCAGTACTGGGGATTGAACCCAGTGGTACTCTACCACTGAGTTACAAATCCAGCCCTTTTTATTCTTTACTTTGACTCAGGGTCTTGCTAAGTTACTGAAGCTGGCCTCGAACCTGCGATCCTTCTGCCTCAGCCTCCAGAGTGGCTGGGATTATAGGCATGCACCCCTGTACATGGCTTGATAGAAACTTTTTTTTGTACTGGGGGAGTGAACCCAGGGGCATTCTACCTTTGAGCTACATCTCCAACCTTTTTTCTTTTTTTGCGGTACTGGGGATTGAACCCAGGGGCTTCTACCTCTGAGCTACACCCCCAGCCCTATGTTTTATTCTTTATTTTGAAACAGGGTCTCACTAAGTTGCAGAGGACCTCACTAAGTAGCTGAGGCTGGCCGTGAACCCGGATCCTCTGGTCTCAGCCTCCCAAGTACTGGGATTACAAGTGTGCGCCACCACGCCCGGCTTCCAACCTTTTTATTTTGAAACAGGGTCTCACTAAGTTGCTGAGGCTGACCTTGAACCTTCAATCCTCCTTTCTCAGCCTCCCAAGTAATAGGATCAGAGGCGTGCGCCACCATGCCTGGCTTGACAAAAACTCTTGAAGTAGCTGTATGGAAAGATGAAGAGGTGACAAGGGAAAGAGTGACCGGCTGAATGAAGGAGGTGTCAGTGTGTGGGGCAAGGGACTGCCTCCCATCCCTCAGGTAGAAAGGCCCATGTTAGCCCATGGGACAGATCCCGTATGAAAGAAAAACCCTTTCACTGTAAACAGACTGGATGGTCTTGGCTAGGCCTGCTCTTCCATAATGGGGTCTGACCGGCTATACATTTTTTCTTGTGGTACTGAGGATGGAACCCAGGGGCTTCTACCTCTGAGCTACACCCCCAGCCCTATTTTTTATTCTTTATTTTGAAATAGGGTCTCACTAAGTTGTGGAGGGCCTCACTAAGTAGCTGAGGCTGGCCACGAACCCGGATCCTCCTGTCTCACCCTCCCAAGTACTGGGATTACAAGTGTTTGCCACCATGCCCGGCTACATTTTTTTGTTGTTAAAGGATAAAATACTTATCACACTTTCCCCATCCAGCCATCTTAGAAAGCTCAGACAGCAGAGAGCAGTTCACGCTCCACGGTGGTTGGCAGTTTCTCTTTGTGGTCTGCTGTAGACTTGAAGTGGCCACACCTGCCACACGGGGAGGGGCCAGGGGCAGGCAAGTGGATGGGGTCCTGGGAGAAGGGAGAGGACCCATTCTTCCCTACTTCTCATTGTCCTTCTGGAAAAGCAAAGGCAATTTCAGGAAGGGACAGGTGGCATAACAGAAAAGTGGCATGCAAGGGACAGGAGGCCTGGAGCTGACACCGGTCACCTGCATGGCTAGGCCCCTCAGGGCATGCCTCTGCATGGAGTGGGCATCAGAAGGGCACACGGGATTATTATTACTATTTTTTGCAGTGTTGGGGATTGAAACCAGGGGCACTCTACCAGTGAGCTACATTCCCAGCCCTTTTTATTTTGAAACAGGTTCTCTCACTAAGTTGCCCAGGCTGGCCTTGAACCTGCTATCCTCTTGTCTCCGCCTCCCAGGTACTGGGATTACAGGCGTGTGGAACCGCACCTGGCTTGATCTATGAAATTCTAAACATGCACCAGCCTCGATTCTACCACGGGGGATTCCGAGCGCTCCCAGGCGATTCTACTGCACACCTCTGTGGAGAATGGCTCTGCTGGTGGATGGACATAGACTCTGGGCTCTAATTCTGGCCAGGAGCTATATGACACCAAGCAGTTTCCTTGGCTTCTCTGAACCCTGGAGTTCTCCTGAGACAAGAGGATTGCAGGTTTGAAGCCAGCCTCAGCAACTTAGTGAGACCCTGTTTCAAAATAAAGAATAAAATAGGGCTGAGGGTGTAGTTCAGAGGTAGAATGCCCCTGGGTTCAATCCCCAATACTGCAAAAAAAAAAAAAAAGAAAAGTAATTCATCTAAAGCATGCTAAAAACTGTGAAGGGCTATAGCCAGCCAGATTCAGTAGGGAAAAATGAAAATAAAAGTAATAATAATACTAGTAGTAATAAACCTTGAGAAAGACACGATGACAGTGGGATAATTCAGGACACTCTGTGGTCATCTGTCGTGTGTCCTCCTGTGATCGGAGAGGGAGGCTGGGCAGGGGCAGGGCAACCTCGGACACTGGGGCCCTGTTTTCTGGTTTCTGTGAGAGTCTGTGTGAGCGAGCATTGGGTGTTGGAGGAAGATGGATAAATTTACCTACATCACACCCACAAACCACCTCCCAGAGCTCCACAGGACCAGATGGGAATGGCCAAAGCCAAGTGGAGAGGGAAGGCTGGACACTGCTGGGACTCCAGGCTCTGTCCTTCCTGGGATCCCAGACTGGGCTCTGCAGAAGGGAGTTGTTACAGAGGCAGGAGCAGGGAGGGAGGGAGTTTTCCTGGGTGGGGTGGGAAAGGAAACCTTACATTCTTACCTATTTGTCTATTTATTTAGGGCTAGGCAAGCGCTCTACCACTGAGCTACACCCCCAGTCCTTTTTATTTTATTTTGAGACAAAGTCTGACTAACTTGCCCAGACTGACCTCAAACTTGCAATTCTCTTGCCTCGGGTTCCCAGGTAGCTGGATTACAGGCGTATGTCATGGCATCCAGGAAACCTTGCTCTGTAGAATTCCCTCCTTTGGTAAGATGCTTATCAGCCCCGGTTTTTGTTTTTGTTTTCAAAGCCTGTACTTGGATAACCACAAGTACATAGTTGTCCGCAGCACCCAGGAAGTCAGCACCAAATACTGAGGATGCAGTTTTCCCTGCCAGCCTTTTCTGGGTTCCAAAATATCAGTCACGCTTTAAGAAAGCCACGGAGGTGGAGATAAGGCCTTCTGTGTCCACACAGGCTTCGACACAAGTCAGGCCACCCAGACCTGCGGGCTCTGGGCCTCACCCATCTCCATAGCAACCTCAGCTCACCACCGATTGCCAAGCCTGGGATGGGCGAGTCACTAGTCAGGAGGCTGGGCCAGGCAGTGCCAGCAAGAACAAACAGGATCCCAGTACTGCAGCCTCCTCTAATCCTCTCCTGCGTCCTCCTCCCCCACTTCAAATGGAGGCTGGAGCTGTTGGCTTTGGAAGGGCAGTGGCGCCTGGACAGAGCTAGAGGTCTTGGAGCCGGCCCTCACCCACGCCTACCACAAAGTTAAACAACAACAAAACCAAACTCCAGTCCAATCGGCAGAAGAGATGCCATGGCAAGCCAACTATCACTCAAGGCAGAATTCGAAGGCATCCACGGGGCCCAGGACTAACTTTAGTTTTATTAGAGGTAAGCTGAAAAGCCCCAGCGATGATAGCCTTAGAGAACAGAAGTCTCCTTGTGGCCATGACTGTGCCAGATGCTGGTGGGTAGCCCAGACTGAGGACCATGCTTTTCCTCTTGAAAGTTCCTTCTCCCCCCACCCCCGGCACTGGGTGTAAAACCCAGGGCATCAGGCATACTAGGCAAGTGCTCTACCACTGAGCCACAACCCCCCCAGCCCTCTCCAGAAAACTTCTGCAGTATGAACTTCTACCAAGTTGCTGTCTGAAGGCAGCATTAAAATCTTCAGAAATCTGCATCTTCAAAGATAATCAACTTTTTATAAAAATTAACTTTTTATTGGTGCATTTTAATTACACATAAAAGTGGGATTCACTGCTATATATTCCTACATAAATATAACATAATTTGGTCAATTTCATTGCCCTCCCTTCTTCCCTCCCCTTGATCACTTTCCTTTGTGATACTATTCTTTCTATTTGCATGACATTTTTTTTTCTCTCTAGTTTCCATATATGAGTGAAAACATATGACCCTTGACCTTCCGAGTCTGGCTTATCTCACTTAGCATGATGTTCTCCAGTTCCGTTTATTTTCCTGCAAATGACATAATTTAGTTCTTTATGACTGAGTAAATTTCCATCGTGTATATATACCACACGTCCTTTTTTGGGGGGATACTGGGGATTGAACCCAGGGGCATTCTACCTCTGAGCTACACCCCAGCCCTTTTTATTTTTTGTTTGGAAACAGGGTCTTGATAGGTTGTTGAGAGTTTCGCTATGTTGCTGAGGCTGTCCTCGAACCTTCAATCCTCCTGTCTAGCTTCCCAAACACTGGGATTATAGGAGTGTGCTATTTTTTTTTTAACAGTCTCACTAAGTTGCTGAGGCTGGCCTTGAACCTGTGATCCTCCTGTCTCAGCCTCCCAAATACTAGGATTACAGGTGTGTCCCACCACACCTGGCTATATACCACCCCCCCCCCCCGTACCAGGGATTGAACCCAGGGGCATTCTACCTCTGAGCTACACCCCCAGCCCTATTTTTTATGGGCCTCACTAAGTAGCTGAGGCTGGCGGCGAACCTGGATCTTCTGGTCTCAACCTCCCAAGTACTGGGATTACAAGCATGCGCCACGACACCCAGCTATATATACCACATTTTAAAAATGCATTCATAGCCGGGTGTGGTGGCACCCGCTTGTAATCCCAGTACTTTGGGAGGCAGAGACCGGAGGATCCGGGTTCGCGGCCAGCCTCAGCTCTCTCGCTCTCTCTCTCCCTGTCTCTCTCTTTCTCTCTTTTTCTCTCTCTTTCTCTCTCTCTCTCCTTAGTGAGGCCCTCCGCAACTTCGTGAGACCCGGTTTCAAAATAAAGTATAAAAAAATAGGGCCGGGGGCGTAGTGCGGAGGTAGAACGCCCCTGTGTTCAATCCCCGGTACCGCAAAAAAAAAAAGTAAAAAAAAAAATAAAAATGCATTCATCTGTTGACAGACACCTAGGCTGGTTCCATAACTTGGCCACTGTAAATTGTGCTGCTATAAACATGGGAATGTGTGTATCACTACAGTATGTTGACTTTAATTCTTTTGGAAAGATACTGGGGAGTGGTATAGCTGGAAGCCCTTCTCCAGGCCAGTGGTTCTCAAAGTGTGCCCCCTGGAACCTGTCAGATGTCAACTTGGCCCTCCCATTCTAGATGCAGTATGCACTCAGGGGTGGGAGGGGACCAGCAGTCTGGGCTTGATCAAGTCTCCCGGGGGACTTTCAGGCATGCTCAGGTTTGGAGTCACTACTCCAGGCCTTCATTTAAATACTCACCAAGGAGCCAGACAGGGAAAAGCTCTCTCTGGGGGTTCTGAATGCAGAGAACAGTTTTCTACACGCCCCTGCTTAAAAGTATAGAGCCCCAGAAGAGAGGTGGGAGCTTTCCTGACCTCGAGCTTCCTTGTCTGCCAAGGGAGAGGTCACAGCCTCAGTCCGATGACGAGGTGGCAGAGCTGGCCCTCCCACTTCACTGAGCTCTGGAGAGTGGGGGCTCCAGCATCCTGACCTCGTAAAGTCATGAAGCATATGCCTGGGGTCACCCTGGAATTGCTCCATGGTGACAGTGGAGGGAGAGGACATGTGGTGAGCTAACAGGAAGACAAGAAGTGAGGAAGGAAACACATGGGCTGGGCAACAGTACACAGAAGCCACAGAGCTGCGAAGCTATGGCCAACAGTTCAAGTCGGAACCTGTACTTGGTTCTGAAATGTGCGCCGAGCCCAGATCGGCCCCGAAGCCCTCCTCCTGCCCAGGCCCTGCTGACTCAGGGGGCAGGCAAGAGGCTCCCACGGCCTCTGCAGCGGGCAGTGCTCAAGTTTGGCAAAAACCTCCCCTCCTGTCCCAGGCCAGGTTGCTCTTAGTCATGAGAGTGGCATCTGACCTCACACCACCCTGAACTCTACAAAAGACCATTTAAAAAAAAATAAGAAAACATGCAGAGGCTGGTGGTCATCTTAGCTTTAGTGCTGACTCAACTTCCAGCAGGTTCTTCTGTCCATAAACAACTCATCCAGAGGCTGGTGAAGGGAAATAAATACTAGCTACCAGAGCAGTTGTGGATAACAACGTGCGACGCTCAGTCCGGGAGGTGGTGTGTGTACAGTATCTCACTGCGTCTGCTCATCGCCCTTATTTTAGAGCTGATTCAGGATCAGAGATGTTAAGCAACTCACTCAGAAAGACACAGTTAACAGGCAGGGCTCAAACAAAATCAGCTCTCTGTAGATGGCTCAAAGCTACACTCTTCCCCAGGCACTGAGCTCTCTCACTGCCCAGAAGGCCACAGGACCCTCAAGGACGAGGGTGGCCTGGACACATTGGGTTTCACCCTAACTTGGAGGCAAGGGTCCCTCTACTTGCCTTGGCTCAACTGATGATTTAGATTCAGAGTGTCAACCTCAGCCTGGCTGAGAGGAGGGGGCTGGCCCCTAGCTCCTCTCCTGGGACTGTTTTCCCTCCCTCTGTGAGGCTGGGAGAGGAGGTGTTCCCCAGGAAGAATGCTCACCTGGGGTCGACTCCACCTTTCTCTCATTTTGTACCCTGTGTGACCACACAGAAGCAATGGTAACTTTCTTTGGCTCTGTTGGACCTGGTTTCTGGGTGTCCTAGGTGTTAAGAAAGTACTAGATAAGAGGAATGCCTTTCTAAGAGGCACCAGGTATGAAGTGAAGGTGGGGATGGGGGGGTGCTAGGGCCACTTCCTGGTTTGGATGCAAAGTTAGGTGCTTTCTTTCCATTTCTACTGTGAGGCTCTGCCAACTGGGCATCTTCTGGGGCATTTCCAGCAAAGTGTAGAACTGATCTCCTCCCTCACCCACCTTCCCCATTGGCAGGGGGAGAGATAAGCGCTCCAATCTGTGTCCTGAAAGAAGACCCTTAAGCAAAACTTCAGCTCTAAGCAACCCTGTGTGATGTGAAGTAGTGACTATGGGCGAATATGAACGTTTAGGACAAGACAGATAACTTGAAAACAGGTAAGGAGGGGCAGTGGTGACGCCACCTAGAGCAACAGCAGCAGAATCTATCCCGAGCTCTTCCCATGAGCCAGGCCCATGCTAACTGCTTTGCATTAAACATCCCATTATTCCCCCTAACAGCCCTGAGAGGTCTGTTGGATTACTGCCTTCATTAAGCAAACAAGGAAAATGAGGCTGAAGAGATCATTGATTTGCTGCCTCCCCCTATCCCTGCCCCGAATAATTACCCATCATAAATGGCCCCTTGCTACTTCATGTTGATCTTTTAGGACATCAGGGGCTGGGGGAAGGGTGTGTGTGTGTGTGTGTGTGTGTGTGTGTGCCTCAAGAAGTCAGGTTCTTGGGGAGGAAGACTTCTGCCTCTTACGCCCATGTAGTGCCTTAAACTCTGAGATTATGGTACCTACCCCACCAATCATATAATTCAACATAAAAAAACCCCTATATTATAAAACGAGTATAAAGAAGTTAAAGAGAGTGCCTATTTTTCCTGACTTCTGTGCTGGTGCCCTAAGCACGTGCTGGCCTGCAGACTGACCCTTTCTGAGGATTCCAGCATTCCTGGGGCTCTTGGGTGGAGGGGTGCAGGGAGTCTAAGACAGTAGCTGTGAGACCTGATGATGGTCTCACACCGTCAGTAATCTCGCTGTGCCTGGCTCTTTCAGGCAGTTGTGTTTATAGGTTCCCAGCCTGGCCTCGGGCTGGTGCAGGCTTGGCCTTCCTGGGGACGTTTTCTTCAAGAGCAACAATAATGCAGGCACCAGGGGTTTCCCAGGGATAGGAGGGGTGCTGGAGACTCCATTTTACTGTGAGGTCCTGCCACCCCTTTTGATTCTTAGTGGACAGACTGCCTTATACCCCGCCTTATACCCCAAGAGGTGGTCAGGATCATCCCAGTTAGAGAAGAGGAGACAGGCTCAGAGATGGGAAGTGGCTTGTCCAGGGTTATGGAGCAAATACAGTGACTCAGCGGGAAGCTCTCTCCCCCGGTCACATGCACAGTATGGGCCACAGGAGATCAGTCACTCCATGTCTATCTCATTCTCAGTAGAAGGGAGGTAGCTTGGTCCCCCTCTCCAGGGCGTGGCAAGGGATTTAGGGCCACCTAAGCTTTTTCACAGTATACCTTTACTGAAAAGAGGAAGTTACCTGGTTCGGACAAATTCAAGGATTGAGAAATCTTCCCTTCCAAGGACCAAGTCAGCATCGTTTAAAAACCAGAGCCCTTGGGCTGGGGGTGTAGCTCAGTGGTAGCATCTTGCCCTGCATGTGGGAGGCCCAAGGTAACCTTTCCTAACAAGAAATCTTATTTCAAGTTTCCACCGCCTGCTCGCCAGATGCATAGCACACACCAGCCAGCCCATAAATAAATCCCTTTTCTGCTGAAAGCAAGCATTCTGATCTTAACCAAAATCATCTGATGTGGGGGATTGTTTTGGGGATGTTTTGCTTTAAATTCCAGAATACCACACATTTGTTTTCCATTGTGTATGCCTTATTGAGATGTCTGGCGATGATACACACACACTCTTGCTTACACACTCCACCACTGGGACCCGCCAGCTCTCGTTCCATTTGCAGAGCTGGCTACCACGTGGTTGCACAGCCCCAGAGGTAGAAGGTGTCCCCTCTTTTACAGCTTCTGAGCAGAGCCATGTGGTACGTGGACTGGCAGTGTTGGCAAAGGGCACTCTCAGCACCGCTCAGCTGAATGCCCTCCTCTCTCATCATGGGACATCCAGTGCCTTGGGCCAGCAAGGGGGTAAGGGCCAAGTTTCCCAAACTCCTGTATCTTACCTGTCACCTGCTCTGTCCCTTTACCATGATCCCATCTTCATTTCAGGTCTCTTTATTAGATAGCAAGCATGTAAATATTTGCTATGCCCCACATTGTACCCTAAGTACTTTACTTGCCTCACTGGGTAGGTAATATGATCTTTCATTTTTTTTGTGGTACTGGGGATTGAAGCCAGTTCTACCTCTGAGCTGCACCTCCAGCCCCCCCCCTTTAAAATTTTGAAACAGGGTCTCGCTAAGTTGTTGAGGACCTTGCTAAGTTGCCCAGGCTGGCCATGAATCTGTGATCTTCCTGTCTCAGCCTCCCAAGTACTGGGATTACAGGGTATGTGCCACCACGACTGGCTCCATTCTTTTTTTTTTTTTGTGGTACTGGGGATTGAACCCAGGGACATTCTACCTCTGAGCTACACCCCCAGCCCTATTTTTTATTCTTTATTTTGAAACAGAGTCTCACTAAATTACAGAGGGCCTCACTAAGTAGCTGAGGCTGGCCACGAACCTGGGCTCCTCCTGTCTCAATCTCCCAAGTACTGGGATTACAAGCGTGCGCCACCACGCCTGGCTTTTTTTGATGAAGAAACTGGGCAGAGAAGTTAAGGGCTTGTCAGAGATCAAATAGCAGAGCTGAACTTGAACCCAGAACTGTCTGAATGTAAAGCTCAACATCTCAATCATTTTGTTAAACTGTGTAACTTTTTTTTTTCAGTGCTAGGGATCGAACCCAGGGCCTCTGAACTATACTCCCCCCCCCCCAGCCCTGGAATTGTGGGTCTTTTTGATCCCTTTCTTTTATTCCCAAGCCAGAGTTTTTTCCTTTTTTCTCTTCCTTCCTCCTAACCACATCCAATCCCCTTTCAAAAGGGGCATCTTCTATTGCTAAAGGCCCCAAGGAGGCCCATGTGTACGGGAGGGAAGACACCTGCAATGTCCGCGAGGCTTGAGGTGCTGCCAGAGCCCAGCCTCCCTTGGGGGAGCTGCCCGATGGACACAGTCTACGAAGGAGCTGCTGCTTCCTCTGCTAGCCTCTGGCCAAGGGTGTGGTCCACACCCATGCTCCACTCAACTCAAGCCGTGCTCTGCAATGCGGATCCTCTATAGCAACTTGGCACGTTGTCTTCTCATCCAGGCCTCGCAACTGCTGCAGCTGCCCACTGGCCACTGTGTACACACACGGGACTGCAGCCCTTCCAGTGACCCCCTGTCCTTGCTCTCCCTATAGGAATAGTCCCAAAGTGGGACCCGGAGTCTCTGCCCTTCCTCCACAGCACCATCTGGACAGCAAAGGGCACAAGATGGCATCATCATAGGCCTCTGGTACAGCCCTGGGCACCAGCTCTGGAGACGCACTGTGGGTCCTCGAGGCACCTGCAGCTTGAGAATGGTGCCAGGTTCCCATCACACAGAAGAACTAAGTGTCTCGCCCCAGCACTGGTGGAAATTTCTACTTGCAGTAAGTTTTCTGGGTCTCTAAAGAGAAACGTAACCAGGCTGCCTGTGTTAGGGAGCCAGGGCTGTACTTTGATTAGAGTGGAATGAAGCAGGGCATGGAAAGATTGTCCAGGCTTGCAGAAAGGAAGCTTTCAAACAATGATCATGGTAGTAATAAATTTAAATCCGCAGTCCCATATCACCGGCAGGCATTAACTTGGCAGTGGGGGGCCAGGAGGCAGCCACCTCCATGGGTAGGGCCTGTGCTCCTGGGGCACACATTTCTCTCTAGGAGTGGGCTGCAGAGCCCATCGGAGTTGGGCATGAGATCTGAGGCATGCACGCAAACTGGCACGCTGCCGTTGCTCACCTAGAAACTGAGAGGTGGTTCGGATTCAAGCCTCTAACTTCTGTCAACTGGGATAGCAATGATGAGTTCACGAGGAAGTATGGTTTTGCTGATCTTTTCATTTAAAGTTTTAATAAATTGCTAGTATCTTTTATCATGCTATAGACTCGATCAATGTAGGTTGAAAAGAAATGAAAACCGGTATGCTACAGAAATCTGTTTTGAATTGAACGTAACTGTCCAATTTATGGTATTTTTAACCCCCAAGTCAAGGATCTTCTTTTGTGATCCACATAGGAATTGTGTTGCTTCTACATTTGGACACTCGTCTGCAGCTCAGGCTGGAAGTGCACGCAGAGACTGTGTCTGATACTGAGATGCTCTGTTGGGGGAAGGGGCCTGGGAGGGGTGGCGGCCACTGGCCTGCTTAGGTCTGCAAGATGCTCATTAGAAGCCTGGATGTGCACTGGGTAATCCATGAAGGGTCACTTTCCTGACAGCCAGAGATAGGCCCATCCCTGCTCCCCTGCAGTGCTCAGCAAGAGGATGGAAGAAACTGGAGTCAACAGTTCCCATAACTCTCTACCCAGGGACCGTCCTTAGAATCAAATTAATCTGGGGCCTTCTCCTAGTCAGACTACTTTGTCTGTCTCTGCCGCTTAACATGGCTGCTTGTCACCTCCTTGGGAGTCCCAATCCCAAAAAGGATCCCAGGCGAGACATTTCCCCTTTCCCTAAATCCTCAGAGGCAAGATGAGAGAAGGCCTGGCCCTTCCAGGCTCCATCTGGTGGGAAGGAGGAGACAGAAAGCGCCGCTATTCCGGAACAGGTACGAACCACCTGAGCAATGGGAAAACCTGACCCAAGAACAAAACTTGGCTGGAAACTCATAAAGCTGGGTTTTTCCTGTGGATTAGAAATACAGAACACTCACTAAATGAAGTGAGAGTCAAAGCCACTCCCTGGGCAGTGATTAAGCTGAGAGTCAGTGGTAATGGGTGGGGAGGCCGGCTCTCCAGTCTGGGCCCCACTTGATCATCATGGGAACTTTCTAGTTTCTTTTTTTTTTTTTTTTGCAGTACTGGGGATTGAACCCAGGGGCATTCTACCTCTGATCTACACCCCCAGACCTATTTTTTATTGTTTACTTTGAAACAGGGTCTCATTAAGTTGTGGAGGGCCTCACTAAGTAGCTGAGGCTGGACGAGAACCTGTGATCCTCCTGTTTCAGCCTCCCAAGTACTGGGATTACAAATGTGTGCCACCACGCCTGGCTCAGGGTTTCTAATTTATAACGCCTTTTGCAAAGTCCCGTATTCTCTGCCCATGCTGGCCCCAGGAAGTGGTGAAGCTATCTGCTCCTTATGATAGAATCATGGGATTCAGGACAGAGCATAGGCTACCTGGAAACTGAGGCAGAAAAACCAATATGGGGTATTTATGACCTGAGATCCATGGGCCTTCAGACAAAAAAAAAAAACATTTTTTTTTGGCGGAACTGGGGATTGAACCCAGGGGTGTTCTACCTCTGAGCTACACCCTCAGCCCTATTTTTCATTCTTTATTTTGAAACAGGGTCTCTCTAAGTTGCGGAGGGCCTCACTAAGTAGTTGAGGCTGGCCGCAAATCTGAGATCCTCTTGTCTCAGCCTCTCAAGTACTGGGATTACAAGTGTGCACCACCACACCCGGCAGCATAACATTTTTCTACAGGCATTGACTTCACAGGATTCCCTAGAAAGGTTAAGATTTCCTAGTCTTAGATGACAACATATAATACTTTAAAACTCCTCAACTAAGTATTTTTTTGGGGGGATTACCGGATGGATATAATTATAATAAAATTATCTCATCTGGGGACAGGATGTTGCTTTCCACAGCTGCATGCCATCATTTGATGGAAAATGAAAATGTCCCTGGACCAGCCTGACTTTTTCCATGGGATGAAGCAGGCAAGTGATCAGACCTCCAAAGAATAAATCACAAAATGTATTAGGATTTGCCCCCGTTTGTCTCCTGAATTCCTTTAGTTGTGATCGCTTTCTCCTGGGACTCCAGATCTGGGTCTGAGATTTCCAAACCCTGAAACACTGAAGTCGTGGCTCTTCTGTGTAAAAGCAGTAAAGCTTGATTGAAAAAAACTGCAGTTGAGTCCAAATTAAATCTCACTGACCCATCCTGGGGGAGGAAGGGACCCAGAATGCAAATAACCAAGCCGCTTCTTCAAATTTCTCTGCTCTCCTTTCCCCGACTCCACACAGGTTTATCTAGAACATGCTTCCAAGAAAGTGACAATGGTCCCTCGGGTGACCTCAAGCCCCCCACAGCCAGATGTGCCCAGGCACAACCCCTTAAGGGTTGTGTTCTATAGAAGAAAAGGTGCTTTTGTAAATCTAAGGTATTATTAAGTTCCAAGCTGCGACCAATTGCAGAGGCCATACCTCTTAATAAAATTGAACTGAACAGGAAAATAAACACACAGAACAAACTGGGAACACATGGCTCTTGTGTGCAAGGGGGACAGTTCGCTTTCAACACTCCTCTCAAAGGGAGATGTGAGACTAGAAGCCACAGAGAACTCATTTAGGGGAGTAAGCGCTCTGGAGCCCCCCCCCCCCATTAGAGCTGCTTATCAAAGCCCTTCCAAGTTTAGGTCTTCCCCAGCACAAGACAGCAGGGTCTGGGGCTGATGCTGTCAGCCACATGGGAATCAGGGCTGGTGTGTGGAGAGAGTGAATTCAGTGTGTGTCCAGGGCCACCCACCTCCCCAAGATCAGGAGTCCAGATCTTTGTTGCTGGCCACCATTACCGGGGTGGGAGAGAAGCCATACAAATGTGGGCAGGGGAGAGATCCTATTTTCCTTAGCAGCACAGACACCTGGCCTCAGCTCACCTCTCTCCAAACCTGCCAGGTCCAAACACAGCGGCTTCTCCACCAGCCCTGGCGGTTTGTGAGCCAGCAGTGGAAGCCATTTTACGTAACAGCCCGGTTACTTGTTCAGCCCAACATCCAAGTCAAACAGCTTCTGGGGAGGCAGTGGGTGGGGCACAGGGGATTTTACCACCCAACTCATCCATACCCTTCCCAGACCCTGAATCCTGATGCCTCAGGGTTCTCTGCCGTGCAGTTTTATTCTCAGAAGTGCCCCTCCCACAGTCAAATGTGTAGCAACCCTCGAAATGGAGTCAGTGTTTTGCTGTGGAGAAGGAGGTTGGCTCTGGTGTAGGAGGAGGTGGAAAAGACAGGAAGCCACGTGGGCTGGGAGTCCGCTCCTGGTGACATCTATGGCCTAACTTCCACACTTCTTGGGGAATTGCTCCCACCCTCCCTGCATGCAACCTCGAAATACTTTCCACAAGCGCAGAACAACAGCTGTGAGTGGAAGCCCACTCTGCAAGGGGAGGTGCCAAGTGCCTTGCATACATTAACCCTCCACACAGGTGGCGCTGTTGAATCCAGAGCTTTGACCATTATGTGTATGACCACAAACACCTCAGGTACATGGGCAATGAGAACAGAACTCCCAGAGACATCCTACCCAGGATGGGGGCAAGGAACTGTTAACAGGAAGGAGATGCAAGAACCAGGTTCTTGCTCCAAGGTGGTCAAGAGAAGCTAGGTTCTGAGGACATGGCTCGGCAGCCACTGCTCATTTCCATTTCCTGACTCCGATATTGGGTCGTGTGGGAAAGTCCTGTTGCTGTAGGAGGTAGGCGTGCAGCTGCTTTCACCGGCTGGCTTCAAGGGTCCTTTTGAGGCCATTTGCTCCAACCCATTGGTTTTACAGATGAGGAAACTGAGGTCAGGTTGCAGAAAAGGAACCTGCCCAAGGTTTCCAAGTGAGTTGTGGACACAGCTGGCCTCAGAGGCAGACTGGGTCTCTGGCCCATGTTTCCAAGCAGCCTCCCTGAGATCCAGGTGACACTGTTTCTTGGAAAAGAGAGCCCCTGCCCCTGCTATTTTCATCTGTGAGGAAGGGTAAAGGGTGAGACAGGATCAAAGGCACAGAGGACAGTGGGGGCAAGATCTGGCTTTCTCAGTATAGCCAACCCTTCCCCTCCTTTGCTTCAAGCTCCTGGTCTTGTCTGACCACGAGGAGGACAGAAAGCCTTCAATTTGCAAGCCTAGGTTTTGCGGGAATAGAACGGGCAAGACACATTCCTGGCCTGGCTCAAGCCTGGTCCACTTTGCAGCTCGGAACACTTGTGTATGCTCTAACATTAGTAAAATGTTTTCCCTCTCAGCCTTTTTATTTTGGAGAGGTAGGCAGGGAGGTCTGAAGGAAATGCAGAAACAACCCCAAATGGGGCTGGGGAATTTGGCTCTGGGGATGTTGGGAAAACAGACCGATGGCTGGTCTGGCTGTGGGCATCAGATGCCCAACTTGGGGAGGGCAGGCTGCCTGGGCTCAGCTGTCATGGAGTGACCCAGAGAGATCAGAGAAGAGGCACCCCCCAACTGTCCCACTGCCACTGAGGCTGGCTCCTCTCTGGATCCCTGCCACCACCTGTGTGCAGCAGCCTCTGCACCCAGGTATGTTGGTGGCCCCTGGCCTCCCAACTCCTGTATTCAAGGCCCATGTTCAGTTCCAAATGCCAAGTTTATAAATCACTGGTCTCAAGAGACAAAGAAATGGTGACATTATAAGATTCCAGCAGTTCTCTTAGATCATAACTTGTCTTACGATATTTGAGGATCCTCATTACATCCTTCTTCCATTCCCACCCAGAGGCCAAATCTGCTGGGTAAGGTTACTTCTGATACCCTCTTGCCTCGTGACCCTGGATAAATCAGTCATTTAACCTTTCAGGGACCAGATTCCTGATCACCGATCAGTAAAATGTGGAAAGTGCTCCCTGCTTTGGCTGTCTCATGGGACTTGAGGGGCACTTTGCAGACTGTAAAACACTGCACGAGTAGACCCTACCTCCTATATTTCATCATCTCCAGGAGGATGAGGGCTTAGTCTCTCTAGGACCCCAATGTAGGACAGGTGAATAATGAATTCAGAAAAATGTGGCTGACTGCTCACCTCCGTGTGATGGAGACAGAAGACAGAGGAAAGCAAGGGACCTGGGGAAAGCAGTACTGGCTCAGTCTCTGTGATCCTGGCCAAATCCCACCCCCACCCCTCTCAGGGTCTCTGCTTCCTCACTGTGAAGGAGAGGACTGGAGCGCGCCATCTCTAAAGTCATTCCCACCTCGAAAACCACACACTTCCGGAGAAAGACATTTCTGTTTGAGACAGCATAAGTAAGCAACAGCACCTAGCCCAGGCAGGGAAGCTCGGAATACAAGTGGGGTGAGGAGGGAGACAGATTGACAGATTGCAGGCCAGCAGGCAACAGACTGGGCAGGCATGGGGTGTCCACAGGAGCCTCCTCAGCCGCCTGCACATGCCAGGGGCAGATGGGGGTACACAGGCACACTGTGGCAGTCTGTAGTTCTCCCCAGCCCCAAACCTTGCTGCAGTCTAGGCAGACAGCTGGCGACTAACCAACAGACCTGTAAGGGAGAGGAAAAGTCCCTAAAGGACGAGGGTGGGGCGAGGCCAGGCCAGCTGAGGCGGGAGCCGCCTTCAGACATTCTTTTGTGGTGCCTGGAGTTGGTAAGTGGAGAAAGCCAAGCCTGGCAGTAGGGTGGCTGCTAGGGCTGGAGGGGGTGCCCGCTGCTGGCAGGGTCTCCCTAAAGCAGGTCAAAGGTTGAGCTGGGCAGGGAGCACACCCAGGTGCCGTCCTCACTATTATGAGTTGGGTGTGGTGACTCCTGGTCAGCCTCTGCAGGATGCAAAACTTCTCCCTACCACTCCTTCAGCCCCGGGGGCACGAGGGGAGGGATTAACCCTAGGTTTGCCCCCAGGATCCAAGGGACCCCAGTAGACAGCTGCAGGAAAATAGCACCTTTTTTGGTTACACGCCTTCTGGTGGCACACATCTGCTTCTACAGCCATCTCTCTCAAGGGTTGCACTGGGGTTACTTTGCCAAACCCTTTACGACTTGCAGAGGA
Organism: Glis glis; assembly: GCA_004027185.1. Classification (NCBI taxonomy): domain Eukaryota; kingdom Metazoa; phylum Chordata; class Mammalia; order Rodentia; family Gliridae; genus Glis; species Glis glis. Next base: position 35,698 of record PVJS01006000.1, on the reverse strand, counting down.
GCAAGTACTGTCCATCTGTGTGCAGGGGATGTGGCCCCCAGGACCAGGCCATAAAGCGCTGGGGACTCCGGGCTTCAGTCCCTGGGCGGTCCCTCAATGACCCAAAGGTTGGAAAGTTCGGAGTGGACGCGGTCCTTGTCAGTCGCCTCTCTCAGGCTTCCCATTTGCTGAGAGGCGGAGTGAGGGAGCCGAGCGCGTCCTCTCCAGGTGAACGCCCATTCTCGGTGGCTCCGCCTTGCCCTTGGGTGGGCTGGCGGGGGAGGGGGCGAGGCTCTAGGGCGGCCGGCCCTGGCACCTGACCTCGGCCGGAAAGGCAGAAGCGTAGGACTCATCCCACTGGAGGGGCTGATAGACATCTACCCCTCCCTCCTTAACTTTCCCAGAGTTCTCTCCAGTGAAGATAGTTATCGCTCTCGAAAAAGAATCAAGACTAGCTAGTCTTTCAGGTAGCGTCGAGGGAGCGCGGACGTTCTCACGGCGGCTCAGAATCAGTCTGGGTGAATCGCGGCCTTCGAGGTTCCCCCTTGAGGGTGGAGGGGGACCCCCAGCCCCGCTCCTGTGCAAAAGTGCAACAGCTGTTCTCTGAGCCCTCCCTGCGCCATTGAGTCCTTTAGAATGGCCGCCCCGCCCCTCCCCGCGCTCCCGGGCCACTTGGGGGATCCCACCGGGTCTCGAACTGCGCTGCCCACCAAAGTCCTCCTGGCCCAGGACTTCGAGTTTCCCGATGACGGGTGTTCGGCTTCTGCCCGCCGCACCCGGGGGCTCGGGTGGGAGCCAACACAGACCCCACCCCAAATCCTCGGCGAAGGAGGGGCCGAGACCGGCCCGCGCGCCCCCGCGCACCAGGACCCCCGATTCCCCCGCCGGTTCGGCTGCAGATGGGCCCCCACGAACGCGCCCGTCCGCCCGTGTCCGGCCCTGGCCGAGGAGCCAGCTGGCAGCCACGGCGCCTTTTCTCTCCTCGCCAGTCCGCCCGGCGCGGGCAGTGCCAGCTACGGGGCCTCTCAGCCACCCCGGCGCCCCCGGCTGCAGACTGTGCGGGGCCCGGGAACAGGTGGCCCCGCAGAGGAGCGCGCGGCCGTCGCGCTCACTCACCCAGAAGACGAAGTTAAATCCGAAGAGCAGGTATTTGATGCACTTGGTACCGCCTTTGACCGGCATGGTGAGGGTTGGGCTGGCCTGGGCCGGGCTGATGTGGGACCGGGGGCGCGCGCGGCTGGGACGCGAGGGACTCGGCGCTGGACAGTGGTGCTGGCGGTGCGGGCTGGCCTCCGGCTGCACTTTTAAAAAGTGCCACTCCTCAGGGCGCGCGGCCCGCCGCGGTGCGCATGTGCCGTGGGGAGCCGCCCCCGCCAGCCCCGCCCCGGCCCCGCCTGCCCCGCCCCCGCCGCGCGGACGCCCCGCCCACTCCCCGCCCACACAGCGCAGACGCCCCGCCCACACAGCGCGGACGCCCCGCCCACGCCCCGCCAGGTGCCCGGGACCCCGGCCCCAGCCCACCCGCCGCGCTCTGCCTCCCCTTCCCTCGGAGTTGGCCTGACTCTCCTTCCCGCCAACTTCCTCCTGCGTCCCCCTTTCCTTCCAAGCGTCCTGGGGTCTTTCCAGGCCTCCACACCCAGACACTTTTACCCAGGCGCTTACAGGGAGGCCTCGCCCTTCCGGTTCTGCGGGTACTCTGGGCGCTCCGCCCAAACCCTTCGCTTTGGGAGACTCTTCCCGGGTCGTCTAGGCTAAAGGACCCTTGCCTAAGACTGCCAGCCGGCTTGCGGCTCCGCTTTGACCTCGATTTGAAAGAAAAATACCTGGCTTGATTTCTTCCTTGAAACGTCTCCTTGCAAACCTTTATTCATTGAACGTATTCTTATTTGGCACATGGTACGGAGTAGGAGGAATTACAAGCTCGCGGTCCAGGTGGGAAGACATTGGAAGCATAAGGAAGTAATCAAAAACCAATCACACAACAGTAATTTGGCGGAGGACTGGACAGGGCAGAAGCGCTTGCCTGGACTTGCAGTTTAAATGCCCAAGAGGGGAAGATTGGGTGCAGAGCGGGGCTTCTGCTTTCTACTGCTCCACCCCACCCTTCCTCGTGCGTCTTGCCTGTGGAATGCTCCAGGTGCCGTTTCTCCTCTGCTCAAAAACTTTCTGTAGCTCCCTACATTCAGTGACCTAAGTCGAAATTCCCCATTTTGCATTTATGGCCCGGCATGGGACACTTGTGGGACTTTCTGCTCCGGCTGGAGCCCCGCCCTTACTCCGCCTCACCTGGCCCGCGCTGCGGGTGGTGTGTGCTCCTGGTTGGCTGGCCGGCCTACCCCTCCACTTAGAGAAATTCCTTTTCTGATGTTCATGACTGGGCGAGGGGATTCCTGGTAACTCCTTTGCGTGTAATGAAGTTTCCCTTAGTGCTTTTTTTCTTTGTCAATTTTTAATTTCATTTTTATTGATATGCTTTACTTGTTAGAGCTGTTTTAGGTTTATAGAAAAATTGAGCAGAAAGTGCAGAGTTCCCCTGTTATTAACGTTAGTGTTCTTTTGTCTTAACAAAAGTGAATCAAGCTCCTTAACAGAAACATCAGAAACTACCAAGAAGCAAAAAGACCATAACTCAAAATTTTGCTCAGCACAAACAATCCCTGTTGGCACATCATAGTTTTTGCTTTGCTCTGTTTATTATTATTAGACTTATCTCATTGATTTTTTTTTTTTTTGCGGTACCGGGGATTGAACCCAGGGGCATTCTACCTCCGCGCTACACCCCCGGCCCTATTTTTTATACTTTATTTTGAAACCGGGTCTCACGAAGTTGCGCCTCACTAGGTAGAGAGAAAGAGAAAGAGAGGGAGAGAGAGAGAGAGAGAGAGAGAGGCGGGGGGGGGGGGGAGAGCGAGAGAGAGTGCCTGCGCTAGCGAGCTGAGGCTGGCCACGAACCTTTGGTCTCCGCCTCCCAAAGTACTGGGATTACAAGCATGAGGTGCGCCCCCACGCCCGGCTCATTGATTTTTTTTTAAAAGCAGTGTGGGGAATGGAGCCCAGGGCTTACACATGAAGAGCTCTTTACCACTGAGCTACCTCCCCAACCCTGTGTCATTGATCGACTGATTCACTCAAAAACATTTTTCTGAATCTACTTTGTGAGAGTATTTCATTAGGAGAGGAAGCTGTAGACAATGGGTTAAATCCCAGTTTCTGCCCTGTAGGAACTCAGAGTCTGGTGGGGGAGGGAGACTGGCTGCCAGACAAGGGCTGAGGGAGTTATTTGGAGTTATGGAGATAGGCTTGGGGGCTAAAGGAGCTCAGAAGAAGGGCCCCTCACCTGGATTGGGAAGATTCAACTATGCCACAAGAAAGTCACCACCAGTGGAGAATCCTGGGCACCAAGCCTGGGGCTCAGTGGGATGAAGGGGGAGCCCCTGGTCTTGGGCTTTGCACTCTGAATATGAGGGGCAATGCAAGGTCGAGTAGGGGAGCAGTTCAGCCGTGTGTTTTAGGTACTAGTTGGGTGGGCAGGGCAGGAGGGGTAGGCAGGAAACTCCATGATGATAAGAACCATTGCTTGTATCTCTAGTCCTTGGCTCAGAGCTATGGGGGGGTTGGACAGGTGTCGTATTTGGGGAGGTGCAATTGGGTAACCTGAAGGGAGCCCTGGGAGAGGAAAGGTGAACTAAGGGTAGGGTGGAGATGTGTTAGGAGACACAAAGAGACGTGAAGGAGGGTGGGGCCATGGGATGAAGAAGTGATGAGGGGACAAGGTGGGAGCAGGAAGAGAGATGGAGAAGGCCTCATTCATTTGTTCCAACTTCTCTTTTCTTTTCTTTTTTTTTTTTTTTTGCAGTACCGGGGATTGAACCCAGGAGCGTTCTACCTCCGCACTACACCCCCAGCCCTATTTTTTATACTTTATTTTGAAACCGGGTCTCACGAAGTTGTGGAGGGCCTCACTAAGTAGCTGAGGCTGTGAACCCAGATCCTCCGGTCTCCGCCTCCCAAGTACTGGGATTACAAGCGTGCGCCACCACGACAGGCTATTATTCTTTATTTTAAAACCGGGTCTCACTAAATTGTGGAGGGCCTCACTAAGTAGCTGAGGCTGGCCACGAACCTGAGATCCTCCAGTCTCAGCCTCCCAAGTACTGAGACTACCACGCCCAGCTTCTTTTTTCTGCTTTCTTGCAGTACTGAGGATTGAACCCAGGGCATTATACCACTGAGCTTCACCCCCAGCCCTTTTGATTTTATTTTGAGACAGGGTCTTACTATGTTGTCCAGGCTGGCCACGTACCTGCGATCCTCCTGTCTCAGCCTCTGGAGTCACTGGGATCACGGTGCGACACTGTCTCAGATCTACTAACATTTCTAGAGCGCTTGCCAGGTGTCCCGTGCAATGGCGGAGGCTGGGGGTCCTGAGATGAAAGCCCCTCTATGTGATGATAGATAGTATGGGAGAACCTCAGGGTTGGATGGAAAGGCCCACTAACAGACAGGGAGGCTCAAGTCCATGGACTCTGCTCAAGGGACAATGCACCTACGATCAAGTAGGAGCACGGGGCATGTCCTCCAGTCAGTCACCCTGCAGTTTCCCTGAGCAGGGGACGCCGCAGTAGCTGACTTTGGAGGATGGGGTCAGTAGACAGGTGGAGAGGGACTTCCAGGCGGCAGGAACAGCATGTGCAAAGGCAGAGAGGCATGCAACTACAGGCAGGGTGGGTGAGCTGGGGGAGGAGGGAGGATGAGGAAGGAGCGGAGGAATGCTGGCAATGCTATACTTCAGTTACTCACCCTACCCAGTCCCGGAAGGTTCTACCCCAGTGGGTGAAGCATACTGGAGGGGGAGGTGGATAAACAAAATCCTATTATGTTGTGCTGGCCAGAGGCCACCTGTTTGGGGAGAACAGGTCTAAAGAAAAAAAGATTTTATCTCTTTGTACCTCCCCTTTTGTGTTAAGCACCTGTGGGAGGAGTTTAGTAAATATTTCAGTTTACAATAGAAACTTCTTAGGGTAATTTACACACCCAGGCCTTGGTACAATGTCTGCCACAGAAGCCCTGGAAAAACGTTACCCATCGTCACCAGTATTATTTACACCCAAGGAGCAATGAGTTCAGTTCCCATGTGATCAAAGCCTTGGGCCTGGAGTGAGGAGATCCGAGTTCTAGCCTGGGTTCTGACCCTCTGATTCCTTTTGGACAGGCCACCTCCCTCACCTCCTCTCTATGATGAGCATTTTGGATTAGGAAACGGAAAGGTCTCCTCCATTCTGGCGTTCTGTGGTGCAATAAACCTCTGGGCCAAAGCGTGTTTGTTACAGGCAGTACTGCAGGCGACTGGGAAACAGAGAGATGGAAAAAATATGGTTTGGTTTAACTGGAAAATCTGGGTAAGCCCTTGAGTCAGAGATCACATGAAGGCAGCCAGGGGCCTTCAGGCTTTGTGGAGAAGGAGTGGAAAAACTTCTCCCTTTCCTGGGGCATCCTGTTTCTGAAATACGCCCTCCCCACTCCCCCTCTGTTGAGGGTTCACTTTGGCTCTTATGCCCCCCTGGTGGTGAGATTTGGACTTGCAGGGACCAGGTGGGCTAGTGATCAGCCACAGGCACCTGGTCTGGACTTACCCCTCTTCCAGCTATGGGCAAGGGCTTTAGAGGGCAGCAGGCAGGATCCTCAGTCTCAGGGACCCGAAGGCTCTCCCAGCCACCATACTAGTGGCCATCTTGGTTCAACTCCTTTACTTCTAGAAACTTGTTTGCTGTTCCTTTTACTAAGCTCCGATACCAGCACCTCATGAAGCCTCCGGTGATGGTTCCAGTCTCTTCCTCCATGGATCTCCTTGTTTGAATCTTTCATGTTTGACTCGCTGGCCGTCTTTCTCTTCCTGAATGTGTACATATTTTGGTGGTGAGCTCTTCCAAAGTGCAGTTGCTCGGATTGATTTCTGTTTTCCAGAGCCCCCAGTCCCTTGCTGCCTGCCCACCCCACCCTGCACGCCCTCTGTAAACCTTCGGGGAATAGCTGTAAGGGAGTGTGGCTTTCTTCCTCAGGCCTTTGCTTTTCTCTGAGCTCCTGCGTTGAGCGCTCACCCCCTCCTGTCATTTCCTCTGTTTAGCTCACCTCTCTTACATTCAAGTCTCCAAGTCTCCCCATCCCAGTGCCTGACACCTGGGAACATGCCACCTTGCAAGGTGGATGTGATGACGTTCAGGGATCTTGGGACAGGAAGATTGTCCCAGTGGGGCCTGTGTATTCAAAAGGATTCTTAAGAGAGGCGTGGGGGTGTCCGAGCGAGAGAATGAGCTGCGAAGATGGCAGCAGAGGTCAGAGTGGTGCGGGGCAGCGTTCCAAGGAGTACAGGCAGCCCCTGGAAGCTGGAGAAGCGAAGAAACGAGGAAACCAATTCTCTCCTAGAGCTGCCAGCACCAACATGCAGCTGCCAGGATGAACGTGACTTTTTTTTGTACTGGAGGTTGAACCAGAGGCATTCTACCTCTGAGCTATGCTCCCATCCCTGTACAAGGTCTCACTAAGCTGCTGAGGCTGGCCTTGAACCTGCCATCCTCCTCTCAGCCTCCCAAGAAGTAGGATTACAGGCATGTGCCACCATGCCTGGCTATTATGAAGAATTTGTCATGCCACTGTATGTTTCTGAAATGTGACTTTTATGACTGTTTTATAGCTCCCTTTTCTTTTTTTCTCTTTGTCTTCCACATGTGACCCTTGATTTTCTGAGTCTGGCTGATCTCACTTAGCATGATGCTCTCCAGTTCCATACATTTTCCTGAAAATGACATAATTTTTTTCCTTTATGGCTGAGTAAAACTTCATTCTGTATATATACACCACATTTTCTTTATCCATGCATCTGTTGACGGATACCTAGGCTGGTTCCATAACTTTCTGCTGACTTATTTTAGACTTCTGATATCTGGGACTGTGAAATAATGAAATATGTATTCTTTCTTTCTTTATTTGTGGTACTGGGTATGGAACCCAAGGGCGCTCTACCACTGAACTGTATCCCCAGCCCTTTTTTTTCTTTTCTTTTCTTTTTTTTTTTTGTGGTACTGGGGATTGAACCCAAAGGCATTTTACCTCCGAGTTACATCCCCAGCCCTATTTTTTTATTTCTTATTTTGAAACCAGGTCTCACTAAATTGTGGGTGACCTCACTAAGTAGCTGAGGCTGGCCGCGAACCTGCGATCCTCCTGTCTCAGCCTCCCAAGTACAGGGATTACAAGCGTACACCACCATGCCTGGCTTCAATTTTTAATTTTGAAACAGGTTCTCCCTAAGTTACTGAAGCTGGCTGCCAACCTGCGATCCTGTCTCAGCCTCCCAAGTACTGGGATTACAGGTGTGTGCCACCATGCCTGGCTAAATATGTGTTATTTTAAACTGCTGAATTGGTGATAATTTGTTATAGGAGCAATAGGAAATGAATATAGTTACCAAAGTAAACATCAGGATCAGAGATCATAATCTCCAAGTGCCTCCTACACCCGAAACTGACGTCCTCTCTCCTTATCCTTCCTGTCAGTCAGCTGATGAGGGACTGGGAGCATGTAGTCCCACATTACCCGGGACTCTTCATCCTCCTCCCCCTAACCTCACACCTGCTGAGTGAATGTGATTCTTATTTCCTAGTGTATCTCAATGTTGTTGCTAGGAGGCACCAGAGATGCTAACGAATTTAAAGATAAGGAACCAAGCTGGGTGTGGCGGTACACACCCCTAACCCCAGCTACTCAGGAGGCTAAGGCAGGAGGATCACAAATTTGAGGCCAGCCTCCATGACTTAGTGAGACTCTGTCTCAAAATGAAAAAATAAAAAGGGTTGGGGGTGTAACTCAGAGGTAGAGTACCCTTGAGCTCAATCTCCAGTACCAAAAACAAATAAACAAACCAACCGGCAAATATAAAGAGCTGGAGATGTAGCTCAATGGTAGAGCAACCCTGAGTTCAATTTCCAGTATTAAAAAAAGAAAGGAAAAGACAAGGAAGCAACCCAAGGCAGGATACAGTGATCTAGTGGCTAGTGAGGACCAGAGCTCGGGTCTTCAGTCCAGCACTGATTCCTCACCTTTAGTCCCTCTTGCCACTCCCCACATAGGGACCACATCCTAAAAACTCAGCTCAGGCAACTGTCCTACCCTCTGTTGCGTCCCCCTGCCATTCACCTGTCCAGTCTGTGCACCTCCTCGGACTCATGGGCTGCCTTGGGCTGCGCTACTCTCACCTTTTCCTCCTCCTCCTTCTCCCTTTCCTCCTCCTCCTCCTTCTCTTCCTCCTCCTCCTCGTCCTCGTCCTCTTCGTCCTTGTCCCCCTCGTCCTCCTCCTCCTTGTCCTCCTCCTCCTCGTCCTCCTCGTCCTCTTCCTCCTCCTCGTCCTCCTCCTCCTCATCCTCTCCTCCTCGTCCTCCTCCTCCTCGTCCTCTCCTCCTCCTCCTCCTGCTCCTCGTCCTCATCCTCCTCCTCGTCCTCGTCCTCCTCCTCCTCCTCCTCCTTGTCCTCCTCTTCCTCGTCCTCCTGCTCCTCGTCCTTGTCCTCGTCCTCGTCCTCCTCCTCCTCCTCCTTCTCCTCCTCCTTCTCCTCCTTTTCCTCCTGTATCAAGCACACACATACGCAGCGTGGAGACCATATGTGTAGTGTGGATTTGACCAAGAGTTCACGGATGGGTAGATGAGGGGTTACATCTCACATGCCAGAGAACACCAGGCTGAAGGTCCTTTCTGGATATGTCTTTCCTCCAACCTCCATTCTGTGGCAGCCACACTTGTCTCCCCCGCTCCAGCTCGGCCTCTGCCCTCCTCCTGGTCCTTGCTCTCTGTCCTCCCACCCCTATCCTGTGCCTGTCCTCTGCACATGTCCATGGGGAGCAATTAGCTCCAGCTGGGCACTGCCAGTCTACATCTCTCCTCTCGCCTCTCCCCTGCTGAGTATAATAAATACTATTTCTCAGGATCTGTCCTACAGAAGGGGAGGCAGGGAGGAGTTGTAAATACCTAATTATTATTATTATAATTATTTTTTGTGGTACTGGGGATTGAACCCAGGGGCATTCTACCTCCAAGCTACACCCCCAGCCTGTTTTTATTTTTATTTTGAAACAGCGTCTTCCCTAGCTTGATGAGTCCCAGTACTTGCTGAGGCTGTCCTTGAACCCACGATCCTCCTGTCTCAGCCTCCCAGGTACTGGGATTACAAGCTTGCACCACCATGCCAGGCTTGAACCTAATTTTTTTTTTTTTTGGTAGTGGGGATTGAACCCGGGGCATTCTACCTCTGAGCTACATCCCAACCCTATTTTATTTTTATTTTGAAGCAGGGTCTCACTAGGTTGATGAGTCTCACTACTTGCTGAGGCTGGTCTTGAACCTGTGATCCTCCTGTCTCCCAAGTACTGGTATTACAAGCTTGTGCCACCATGCCCAGCTTGAACCTAATTTTTATTCTAATTTATTTTTTGCGGACCGGGGATTGAACCCAGGGGCCTTCTACCTCCGCGCTACACCCCCGGCCCTATTTTTTATACTTTATTTTGAAACCGGGTCTCACGAAGTTGCGGAAGCCTCACTAAGTAGAGAGAGAGAGACAGACAGATAGACAGGGAGAGACAGAGAGAGAGCTGAGGCTGGCCGCGAACCCGGATCCTCCGGTCTCCGCCTCCCAAAGTACTGGGATTACAAGCGTGCGCCACCACGCCTGGCCTTGAACCTAATTTTTAACATCACACTTTCATCATGCTCCTGAAGCTTTGCTCTGCTCTTTCCTGCTCATTTTTCCTGCTCAAAGCTCCCTTACCCAGGTCTACTTCTATATGATTTTCCATAGCATTTAGCATCTTTTTACAGAGCAGAGAGTTTTCCTTGAATAAGTGTTATCTATCAGCCTCATCTGGCTAGAATGTAAACTCCATGAGTGTGAAAAGATTCTTTTTGTTTTTTGGTACTTTTTGAACCCAGGGGCATTCTACCTCCAAGCTACACCCCCAGTCCTTTTTATTTTTAATTTTAAAACAGGTTCTCACTAAATTGCTGAGACTGGCCTGGAACCTGTAATCCTACTGTCTCAGCCTCCCAAGTACTGGGATGGCAGGAGTGCTCCACCAAGCCCAGCTGTGTGAGAAAAGTTGCCTTTCCTCTGATGTATCCTACATGCTTTAAACAGTGACTAGCACATGCCAGGTGCCCAGTAAATACCGAATGTACAAGAACCGTGTGTCCCGATCCTAAGATCAGTGTGAAGACCTTCTGCTTTCTCTCAACTTCATCTCTACAAGTCTGTACTCTTTAGGGATACCATATAATTCCCACACTGACATCTGAGTTCCCCTCCCCTTCCCTCAGCACCAGCTCCTGGTCCTTTCTTATTTTAGCCTGCGCATCTCTGAGGCCCGCTCGGCCCCTGCCTTCCACCACTCTCTGATCCTTCCTCTTAGCACGTAGCGATTTCTTTCTGAACCATCCTTTAGACTCTCAAGATATTTCCTGGGTGGTATTTCATGTTTCATGCATCTCTCTCTCTCTCTCTCTCTCTCTCTCTTTCTGTGTGTGTGTGTGTTACTGGGGACTGAACCCAGGGCATTTTACCTCTGAGCTACACCCCCAGCACTATTTTTTTACTCTTTATTTTGAAACAGGGTCTCAGGTCTCATTAAGTTGCGGAGTGCCTAAGTAGCTGAGGCTGGCCGCAAACCTGCGATACTCCTGTCTCAGCCTCCCAAGTACTGGGATTACAAGGGTGCGCCACCACACCTAGCTCTTAATTTTTATTTTGAAACAGGGTCTTGCTAGGTTGATGAGAGTCTCACTACTTGCTGAGGCTGTCCTCAACCTGTGATCCTCTTGTCTCAGCCTCCCAAGTACTAGGATTATAGGCGTGCGTCACCACACCTGGCTTTCATGCATCTTTTTTTAATCTCCCCAGTTTGGTCACCTCTTGTACCCACAATAGGTATGTCCCAAATGCTGAATGAAAAAAATAAGCCCCAAGAACTAACACACGCATGGGCACAGGCTATGTGCCAGATGAGATTCTTACTGCTGTATAAAAATTCATTTACTCTGCAGACACCCTTCTAGGTTGAGGTCTTATCATCCATTTTATTTTATTTATTTATATTTTTGTGGTGCTGGGGATTGAACCCAGGGGTATTCTACCTCTGAGATACACCTCAGCCTTATTTTTTTATTCTTTATTTTGAAACAGGGTCTCACTAAGTTGCAGAGGGACTCACTAAGTAGCTGAGGCTGGCTGCTAACTTGTTATCCCCCTGTCTCAGCCTCCCAACTTGTGATCCTCCTGTCTCAGCCTCCCAAGTACTAGGATTCCAAGCGTGCATCACCATCCCCGGCGTTTTCTTTTTCTTTTCTTTTTTTGCGGTACCGAGGATTGAACCCAGGGGTATTCTACCTCCGAGCTACACCCCCAGACCTATTTTTTATTCTTTATTTTTGAAACAGGGTCTCACTAAGTTGTGGAGGCCTCACTAAGTAGCTGAGGCTGGCTGCGGACCCGGATCCTCTGGTCTCAGCCTCCCAAGTACTGGGATTACAAGTGTGCGCCACCACGCCTGGATCTGGCTTTTTCTTCATTTTGATACAGGGTCTCACTAAGTTGCAGAGGGTCTCACTAAGTAGCTGAGGCTGACTGTGAATCTGCGATCCTCCCGTCTCAGCCTCTCAAGTACTGGGATTACAAGTGTGTGCCACCATGCTGGGCTATCCTCTCCATTTTACACACACACATTTTTTTTTTTTTCCACTGAGGATTGAACCTAGGGGCACTCTATCTCTGGGCTACAGCTCCAGCCTTTTTTTTTTTTGAAACAGAGTCTCTCTAGGTTGCTGAGAGTCTCACTAAGTTGCTGAGGCTGGTCTCGAACCTGTGATCCTCCTGTCTTAGCCTTTCAAGAAGTGGGATTACAGGTGTGGGCCACCATGCCCAGCTCCCGTTTTACAAATGGGGAAAACAAGTCACAAGGATGTTCATTATCTTCCTAGGAAGCAGCAGAGCCAGGATTTGAACCCGGTGGTCTGCCTCCAGAGCCTGGGTGTTAAATTGCCTCTTCATGGGGCAAGTGGATGTGTTACTGTTGACCCTACTGGGGATTGAACCCAGGGGCACTGTATCACTGAGCTACACCCCCAGCCCTTACTATTTTTTTTGAGATAAAGTCTCCCTGTGTTGCCCAGGCTGGCCGTGATCTTATAGACTCAAGCGATCCTCTTGCATCAGTCTCCTGAGCAGCCAGGAATGCAGATGCACAACACTGCACCTGTCTGTTTTGGCCATTTTTGTCTTTTTTTGGTGTGTGTGGTACTGAGGGGTATTGAACCCAGGGGTATTCTACCTCTGAGCTACACTCCCAGTCCTATTATATTTTTATTTTGGAACAGGGTCTCACTAGGTTGATGAGAGTCTCACTACTTGCTGAGACTGTCCTTGAACTTGTGATCCTCCCATCTCAGCCTCCTAAGTACTGGGATTATAAGCATGTGCCACCACACCCGGCTCATTTTTGCCTTTTGATTGTAAAAGTAGGTCAAGGGGTTGCAGATGACTTCCCAGGGGCCAGGCCACCCTGAAGGGGTCTCTCAGTAAGCTGACTCTTGGGGCTAACAATAGATTTTGAGTTTGCATTTTGAACTTGCTTCTGCTAGTGCCTGTCTGTCCCATCTGAGCCTCCCCTTCTGTAGCTGTGAAGAGGATGATAGCTCCCAGGCGGGGTGGGGATGGTGGGTGTGTGCCCTGCTGCCTGCCCTCTGCTCAGTGGTAGGTAAGGTAACATCCTTGGCTTCTCCCACTCCCTGGCTGCTGACTTCGGTTCTGGAAGGTGCTTCTGGATTCAGGAAGAGAATACAGGGCTCTGGTCAGTGTGTGTGTGTGTGTGTGTGTGTGTGTGTGTGTGTGTGTGTGGTGTTTCCTGCATAGGAGGGCAGAGAAGTCACAGGAAAATACTTGAATGTAAAATTAGAAGTCTTAGGTCCCAGACCCAGTGTACTCACCTGGGAGCCATGACAGCCTGGGTAAGTCTCTTTGCTTTTCTGAGACTTCATTTCCTTATGCATCAAATGGGCTTAATAGAAATTCTTACATCGTGGGTACAAGTGAATCAAATGAGATCCTGGATGCTTAAGTGCTCTTTAAACTGGAAGGGTGCTTACAAGTCTGACTTTTAATCTGAGTCTCATGGGACAGGGCAGCGAACTGGGTTGTTTTAAGACATTAAGTGGTGCCAAGCCTTGGAGTTGTGGAATTTTGGCAGGAAGACCCCTTTCTGCTCTTTGAGGAGCAATTTCTCTGTCTTCTGAGCATCTCTGTCCAACGTGCTGTGTCCTGTTAGCCACACATTTAACTGAACAAGGACCAAATGCCAGAGCCTGGGATAGACTGGATTCTGGACCTACTTGGAAGGAGCTGTTCTTCTAACTGGGGATGCATGACATGGTGGTAGACACCGACCACTGGGCTGCAGAGAGGAGGGAAGAGTTAGGGGAGTGAAGGGCTGCAGGGGTCTAGAGATTTGGAAGCATACAGCTGGGCTGACCTTGGAGAAGCTGTATCCATGGACAGGAGGGATAGGGCAGCAATGGGAAATGAGTGTGGGGGCCCTCTGTTTCAGCGCTTTGCCTGTCTCCCATTTCCACACTGGCCTGAGAAGGTTCTATCAAAGGGCGAGTGGAATCATTGAATCTATTGTGTGGACAATTTCTTTGTGTTTCATGGGATATTTGGCTGATGCTCCAGAGACTATAATCTCCTTGAGGCAGGGCCTTGTCTCCTCCAACCATGTCTGGGATGGACTAGATACAGGCTCGTCCTGGAGGGTGTGTGTGTGTGTGTGTGTGTGTGTGTGTGTGTGTGTGTAAAAGCTTGGATCTTTGTAGGTTCAGGCAGGTGAAATATAATTAGGATGAACTTGAGCTTGTGAATTATTGTCATGGAGTCACTGCCTGGAGACAGTGAAGTCAGGACCCATCTTGGGGCATAGGAGCTCCTAATTTAGCCTCTGCAGGTAGCTGTCACCTGAATCCCTCACTTCTGGCACCTTATGTGTTTCTGCTGTTCTGCTCTGCTCTCTTTCTCTTGCTGAACTTTTTTTATTTTGAAATCATTTTAGGTTTACAGAAAAGCTATAAAGATAGTACAGCTTCCCCCAATATTAGCATCGTATATTTGTCAAAACTAAGAAATTAACCTTGGTGCAATCCTATTAAGTAGACTTCAGATTCCATCATTCTGTTTCCACTAATGTCCCTGTTCTGTTCCAGAATCCAATCCAAGTTTCCACACTGCATTTAGTATTTTGCATTTCTTTTCATCCGAACACACTAGATTTGTGTTTCCGGTCTGTCTTTGACCTTGCCATTGTCTTTGTGCACAGTAACTTTATTATTTACAACAAACTCCTATTCCTCCTGCAACAACCCCTCTCTTGGATCAAGGATAAGGTTGGGAACTTGATGGGGTTGGAATTTTGAGATCTGGCTGTTAGCAATATTAATTGATTCTACTACTTCTGTAACCAGGATCTCATGTGACTCCCGTTTGGTTTTTATATGTCCTTCTTTATGCAAACATAAGTGAACACTGTATGCCAGCTTCTCATCACCCAAGGCAAGGTAACTTCATAAAGAAAAGAAGTCTATTCAGCTCATAGATTTGAAGGCTGATGTTCCAGACAACATGGTGTGGGCTCTTGTGAGGGCCCCACGTTGGATGGTGGGAGTGTGTGCAGGAGGAAGAGATTATATGGCAAGGTAGGACATGGAGAGAAGCCAGTGGGGTCAAGTGTAGCTTTTATAACAATCCTCTCAGGAGAACTAGCCAGGGTCCTGAGAGAAATACTGTAACATCTTTCAAGGGCACCTCTGCCCCCAATTGACTTAAGGACCCACTGCTTAAAGGTTCCCTAGCACCTCCCAGCACACCACCCTGGGGACCAAGCAAGCTCTCAACACATGGACCTTTGGGGGATGAATAGCATCTAAGCCATAGCAAACACTGACACATTATCAGCCACTCCCCTCCCCGGCCACACTGTTCAGGGGCTTCACAGGACGGTGTTGGGGGTCAGTGGCAGAGTTTTAAATAGCACTTGGCCTGCCCCTCTGTTCTCCATAGTTTACATATCTCCAGTGTCCTCTGTTGTCCCGTCTGGGTGTGCTTTGCGTCAATGCTCAGGTCTAGGAGAGTTCTCTGGCTCTGTTTGGCTGGGGATAGGTTTCCTGTGGTTCCCCCCCCCTGCACATTTAAAACAATTGTGGCATCCTTGACCTTGGGGACTTTCCTCTAGCTGTTCTGTGCTAGGTGCCATGGGGCACCCCCACCAACCTCTGCCAAGGCAGGCCAGGAAATCGGAGTGCCAGAGCCCTAGTGTCCCTGCCTCTGCCCACCACCTGGGCTTTGATGGGCCCTCTGCTCCCACAGCTCACGAACTCCCGCACAGTCCACCCTTAGGGCCCTTTGAGAAGCCAACTCTCCATTCAACGTTAGGTTTGTATTTGCTTCTAAGTTTAAATAGTTTTAAATAGTTCACTCATTTACATAATTGAAAAATAAAGATACAAAGAAGAAGGAAATGTGATTATCCTGGAAACTGTTAATCTATAAAACAGATTTAAGGATTGTATTAACCAAGGGCAATGTGTGGGCCTTATTTGAATCCTGATTCAGACAATCATTTTTTTTTTTTTTTGGTACTGGGGATTAAACCCAGGGGCATTCTAACTCTAAGCTATACCCCTAGCCCTGTTTTATTCTTTATTTTGAAACAGGGTCTCACTAAGTTGCAGAGGACCTCACAAATTGCTGAGGCTGGCCACAAACCTGCGATCCTCCTGTCTTAGCCTCCCAAGTCCTGGGATTACAGGTGATTATGCCTGGCTCCTATTTTATTTTTTTAATTTGAAACAGGGCCTTGCTAAATTTCTGAGGGCCTCACTAATTTGCTTCAGCTGGTTTCAAACCTACGATCCTCTTGTCTCAGTCTTCTAGGTACTGGAATTACAGGTGTGCACCACCACAGCTGGCCAGATGAACCAAGTGTTAAACAAAAATTTTGCAGGCAATCAGGGAAATTTAAATATGGACTAAGTATTAGCTGATATTACAGAAACAATGTCAACTTTATCATGTGTGAAGATGACCTTGTGGTTGTGTTTTCGAGAAAACCCTATGTCTTTGAGAAGCGCAGTGAAGTTTCTATGGGCAGAATGATATAATGCCTGGGGTTTGCTTTAAAAACGTCAGCTCCTTTCCCCAAAAGTGGAGAGAGAAGATGAAAAAAAAGCAAAATTATTGATGCTGGTGATGGGTATATAGGACTCACTATACTAGTCTTTCTACTTTTGTGTGTGTTTAAACACTTCCAAGCCAGGCGTGGTGGCGCACGCATGTAATCCCAGTACTTGGGAGGCTGAGACCGGAGGATCCGGGTTCACGGCCAGCCTCAGCTACTTAGTGAGGCCCTCTGCAACTTAGTGAGACCCTGTTTTAAAATAAAGAATAAAAATAGGGCTGAGGGTGTAGCTCAGAGGTAGAATGCCCCTGGGTTCAGTCCCCAGCACTGCAATAAATAAATAAATAAATAAATAAACCACTTCCATAATAACAAAAAAGTTCCATCATTCTTGTCCTTTATCAGTCTAGGCCTCCCCCAAAAGCCAAAAGCCAATACTGGCTTTTATGAATCTTTCTTTATCCAAATATAAGCAAATACTAATTTATAAATATATGTTACATATAATATGATGTGTATATAATTATATATGTGATATATACTATTATAACATAATATATATTATACATCGTATATAATTATTATTATTATTATCTTTTTGCGGCACTGGGGATTGAACCCAGGGGTATTCTACCTCCAAGCTACACCTCCAGCCCTATTTTTTATTCTTTATTTTGAAACAGGGCCTCACTAAGTTGTGGAGGGCCTCACTAAGTAGCTGAGGCTGGCTGCGAACCTGTGATCCTCCTGTCTCAGCCTCCCAAGGACTGGGATTACAAGAGTGCGCCACCACGCCCAGCTTCATATATAATTATATACATATTATATTATGTTATAATACACATGCATACATATAAAATTACTATATATATATATATATATATATATATCTCATTACTTACCACCCCCACCCTTTTTTTCCCACCAGAAGCACATTGCTATAATTGACACCTTGCTTTTCTTTCTCTATAATAATGTGGTAGACAGAATAATGGCCCCCTAAGTATGTCCACAACCTAATCCCTAGAACCTGAGAATTATTACCTTACATGGTGAAACGGACTTTGCAGATTGGATTAAGGTTATTAAGGGAGGTTATCCTGAGTTACCTAGGTGGGCCCAATCTAACTCCATGTATCCTTAAAATTGGAGACTCTTTCCTGACTGTGTTTGGAGGAAGATGTGATAATGAGTCAGAGAGACATGACGATGCTGGCTTTGCCGATGAAAGAAGGGGCCACGAGCCAAGGAATCTGGCATCCTGTAGAAGCTGGAAAAGGCAAGGAAATGTCCTGGCCCCAGAAGGAGAGCAGCCCTGCCCACATCTTGATCTTAGCACAGTGAGAGCCACATGCCAGACTTCTGACTTCCCAAAGAGGAGGACACATAATAAATATGTGTTGAAGTTGTGGCATCAATAATAGAAAACAACGACATTCTATCTCGGAGCGTTTTCCATGTCACTAGGGAGACTGCAGAGGTATTGGTCCCTTGTGCTCATACACAGGCTCTGGAGTCTGATGCATCTGGGCTGGAGCACAGGCCTGGTCACATGCTAGTGGAGCAAGTTTTGACAAGTTATGTCACCCGTCTGAGCCTATCTGCTCATCTCAAAAGAAGAAAAACAAAAGCACCAGCTTCATAGGGTTGCTCTGAATATTAAATCATATAACACACACTAAATATTTAGCATGGTGCCTGGCACAAAGTAAATGCTCACAAAAGGACAGCTATTAATACTATTATGAATTAGATTATAATTGTTATTACCAGGAGTTTTTCCCTGAGTTCTCCAGGTCTCACTGAACCCTCTTCTGTCTGTCTGTCTGTCTCTTTCTCTCTTTTTTTTTTTTTTGTGGCACTGGGGATTGAACCCAGGGGCATTCTACCTCCGAGCTACACCCCCAGCCCTATTTTTATTTTTATTTTTTATTTTGAAACAGAGTTTTGCTAGGTTGATGAGAGTCTCACTACTTGCCGAGGCTGTCCTCGAACCTGCAATCCTCCTATCTCAGCCTCCCAAGTACTGGGATTACAGGTGTGTGCCACCACGCCTGACTCTTCTGTCTCTTTATAGACCTAGGAGGTGGTCCATAAATCAGCCCTTGGTTTCTACAGCAAATCCCCTCTGGCATCGCATGCTGGATTCCCTTTTGGTGTGGGCTCTATTTCCCTAGGTGGTGGCCAGCGGTTGGAGGTCTGGGACTCTGATTCAGATGTCGTGTGGATGGCAGGTAGGGTGGCACACTGCCTCAGTGATGGCTTTATGAACAGGAGCTTCCATGAGGAGCCAGCACGCTGAGGGCCCAGCTGGACTCTGGCACGCTGCCATGCTGTTTCCCTAAGGCACAGACTCAGAGACCTCAAGGGTCCCCCCTGATGTCCCCAGCAGGCAGCTCGTGCGTGGCGTCTCTCCTACTGGGGCAGGCCTCTCTGCTGCTGCTGGTTCTGGTTAGCAGACTTCTCCCTGTCCATATTCTCTGTCTGGGGCCCCTGGAATGAGTGCTGCCTGGAGACAGAGATGTGGGAGCCTGTCCTAGCTCTGCCCATTCCTTGCTGGGTGGTTTCACGAATCTTTTTCAAACCCTGTTTTCATAATCTGTTAAAAAGGAAGGAAAACACTTACCTTCCAGGATCATGGTGAAAACAACTCATGCATGGTGACTGCCCCAGAAAGGTCACGTCATAAGGGTGGAATGCCTCACCTCCTGCCCTAGGCCACGCTCTGTGGGTCCTATAATGGCTCTTGGGGATGAAGATAGGAGCCCCCCCCCCCGCGCTGTTCCAGGGACGCAGCACACAGACCCGGCCTGGCCTCCTGGGTGGGCCAGCTTTATCCCTGGAATCTTGCTTCTGCTGCCGACCAGTGTTGGCTTTCAGTCCTTCTCTGGCCAACCTCGGGCCTTTGTGGAGGCCTGGCAGCAGCACCAACCTTTCTCTTCCCACCACACAAACCCCACAGACCCCAGTGCTCTTGCCCGGTACAACACTGCCTTTCTGGCCCTGGTCCATCTCATGGCCCCCCTCTTGGCAGGAACTTGGCCAGCTCTGCACATTGGTTTCCTGAGTCCTTAGAGCTGCAGGGACGTGCTGGTGCCCCAACATTGCAGGGCCTCAGTCCACGTCTCTCTCCCTAGTCCCCCCTCTGCCTCTGCGACACTCATGACCAGCTTGTACACATCTGCTTCTGCCACAAACACATTTCAAAGTGTCTTCTTATCTGCTCTACCCACGCCCTGTCCCTCCCTCCTGCAGAAAGGAACTGTCCCAAATGAACCAGGATGGAGGGGACAAGGGAAGATGGTGGGAGGGAGCCCTTGTGTGCTTCATAACCTGTGAACCCAGCTGGGGAAGGTGTGCTCGTGCACTCCCTACATACACGCATGTACACGCACACCGTGAACTACCTTCCATGGCAGAGGGTTAACCCCCGCCTGCTGGCTCAGGCAAAAGTAGTCAACCCAGCGATGATAGCACTCTTAATTTTATTTTCCCTCTCAATTTTTTGGGGGGGGATTGAACCCAGGGGTGCTCTACCACTGAGCTACATCCCCAACCCTTTTTATTTTGAGACAGGGTCTCACTAAACTACCCAGGCTGGCCTCACACTGTGATTTTCCTGCCTCAGCCTCCCACGTATCTGGGATTACAGGTATATACCACCACACTAGGCTTCCTCTCAGTTTAAACTCAAACCAACAACCCCCTTTGGGGCAAATAATCTTAAACCAACCCTGAGAGAGAACACCGGGTTTCTAAGATGAGACCTGCGTGTTTCCCCAGGCGAGGTACACTGGTCTCTTTTGCAGCCAGGTGGTCTCAGGCAGCTGGGTTACAAGCGTCTTCAGCATGAATTCCACTGTCAGCAGAGATCCTTCTGAGGAGACTCCACTTCTCACCCTGAACTGGAGTTCCTTGAGGCATGGGACATTTCATTCTCATTCCTTTTTCCCCCCAGTGCTGGGGACAGAACCTAGGGCCTCGTGCACCGTAGACAAGCGCTCTGCCACTGAGCTAACACCCAGCTCCTCAGTACTGATTTTATCCCCAGTTTCTCAGGGTCAAACCCAGGCCACCTAGGGCTTCACCTCCTCAGATGGTGCACCTGCTCTTCCTGCCCTCCCCACACACCTCTCTGGACTCTACACTCCCACTCTGGCCCGGGGAACTTGCTGCCCCCTCAGCCTGGATCCCGCTTACCCAAGATCCATATGGCCTGTTTCCTGCCTTCTTTAGGGTCTCTGCTCCAATGGGCCTATTAATTAATTAATTAATTTTATTTATTTTTGCGGTACTGGGGGTTGAACTCAGGGGCATTCTACCTCTGAGCTACACCCACAGCCCGTTTTTATTTTTTATTTTGAAACAGGGTCTCACTAAGTTGCGGAGGGACTCACTACGTAGCTGAGGCTGGCCGCGAACCCGGATCCTCTGGTGTCAGCCTCCCAAGTACTGGGATTATAAGTGTGCGCCACCATGCCTGGCTTTTATTTATTTTTCAAATTATGTGCCAGGCGTGGTGGGAGGCAGAGACCTCAAATTAATATAAATATTATTATTTTTATTTTTGCGGTACCGGGGATTGAACCCAGGGGCATTCTACCTCCGAGCTACGCCCCCAGCCCTTTTTACTTTTTTGTTTCGTCTTTCCCTTTTTTTCTTTCTTTTTTTTTTGCGGTACCAGATATTGAACCCAGGGGCATTCTACCTCCGAGCTCCACCCCCAGCCCTATTTTTAATTCTTTATTTTGAAACAGGGTCTTGCTAAGTTGCAGAGGGCCTCACTAAGTAGCTGAGGCTGGCTGCCAACCTGCGATCCTGCTGTCAGCCTCCCAAGTACTGGGATGACAAGCGTGTGCCACCACGCCTGGCTTCCAATGTGTCTATTTAAGTTAGCTTTTCCATCGCTGTCACCAAAATACCTGATGAGCTCAACTTAGAGGAAGAAGGGTTTGCCTGGGGCTCAGGGTTGCAGAGGTCAGTCCGTGACTGGCTGGCTCCAAGGCAGAAGTGGCTTGGTGGCAGGGCATGGTGGAGGAAAAGCCCCTCTGATCTCATGGTGTTGTGAAGGGGAGAGGGAGACTGAGAGAGGGCCAGGGATAGATACAGTCCCCGCCCACACCCCCATGCCCACCTCCCCAGCCACACCCAGCTCCAAACATGTCTGCATAGCCTAACACAGGAGCTTCTCTGGGGGAAATTTTGTATCCAAACTCTAAGGTGCCTTCTTCAGGGATGGCTTCTCCATTTCTCTACTGCCCCACAAAAGCTCGGAGTCAAACTGTGGCAGGAAAATAGGTTTTATTCAAAGCCAGCTTTGAAGGAAGATGGAGGAAACTTTCTTGTTTCAAATCTCCATTGTTCAAGAATTCAAGGGCAAGCCGGGCATGGTGGCGCACACTTGTAATCCCAGTACTTGGGAGGCTGAGACTGGAGGATCTGGGTTCGCGGCCAGCCTCAGCTACTTAGTGAGGCCCTCTGCAACTTAGTGAGACCCTGTTTCAAAATAAAGAATAAAAAAAATAGGGCTGTGGGTGTAGCTGGGAGGTAGAATGCCCCTGGGTTCAATCCCCAGTACCAAAAAATAAATAAATAAATAAATAAATAAAAAAGAATTTAAGGGCAAAGGGAGCTTTTATAAAACAAGAGGTGGCAAATGAATAAAAGAAAAATATACATATGCAGATTTAGCTAGTCAGAGGACCTATGGGTCCAAGTCGGGTCTCAGCTTCCTTGGTGACTCTCCAGGGAGGGCTGCCCTTCAGCCTTTACTCTGAGCATGAGGAAAGGCAGAAAAACAAGATATTGGGGAGCTGTCAGTTTAGGGGGAGTCCGTTTCCTTATTACCTGGTGCAGCAGGCATTTGATTTTTTTTTCTCTTTTGTGTGTCTCCTTTCTCTTGGGTATACACTTCTTGGGGGCAGCGGCTGTTTTGTTTTCTGCTGTTATCTCCAGGGCCTACAATCAGGTCTGTGCCATGGTGGAAGTTAATTCTCATTTGTGGACCATGGGAAGTGAGTGTTCAGAATGTGTGTCATGGGAAGACAGGATGATTTCTGTGGGTTCTTGGCCTCCATGGTAAAAAGAATTTCAACATGCTCCGGTCAGAGAAAAGGCAACAGTTTAATTTAAGAAAGGTGAGGATACATGTTCAGGAGAGACATGGGTCATCTCAAAGGTCTGTGAGAGCCGCTGCAGAGAGCCGCTGCAGAGAGGGGTTCAGAGAGGCATGAGAGCAGCTGCAGAGAGAGAGACACACACACAAAAGAGTCTCTCTCTCGGATCTAATATATCCTTTTTCTTGTAGGCCACTAGAGAGGGGGCATGGGGGGGCACGGCGGGAAGTGGGGCACCATGGGATGGCAGCCTCCTCTTTGAAGTTTGCCGAACAAAAGGTATTGAGATAGGATTCCCAGGGACCCCAGAGGCTTGGAGACTTGGAGACATGAAGCCGGGGTGCAGGGCTTCTCTAACAAAAGATGTAACTTTTTCCTGGGATCATCCGCCCAGGAAACTGAGGCTAGCGAAGATGAAGCTCTTTCTCTAGGAGCTAATTGCCTCAGGAATTTCAGATGTGAAGCTAGTCCATTGTGATTTTAAAGGTATGGGCCTGGCTTTTTGGGCAAGTCCCGTGCAAACCCTGCAGAGTGACACTAAGGATTATGAAGATGTTTTATTTTAAAACTATATTTTCCTTTCCTTCCCAATTTGTCTCCTTTTTGCCTATTATTTCTAATATTTTATCTCTTCTACCTCATCATGTGTAGATGGAAAAAGTCTTGCAGAGGAAGCCTCCCCGCCTGGGCAGCTGGGCTCCTGGGTGAAGGGCATGCACGAGGGGCCGGAGCCCACTTGCTGTCCTTCTGCAGGCTGAGAGACTGGGGCCAGCCAGGCAGGGAACACTGAGGCTGCAGGGGTGGGAGGCCGTGCTGGGCCTGGCCAGGGGTGAGGGGGTCCCTGGCTCCTGTGCCAGCGATTCCTGCCCTTCCCTTCCTGTGCAGTGAGTCAGCCAGGTTGGGGAAATGCGCCAGGCCAGTGGCTCCTGCCAGGAGTGCAGGGGAGTTAAGGGTCAACAAAACAAGAACTTGCTCATGCACCGCTCCCACGCTGTCCCCCAGAGTGCCTGGTAGGGGTTGGGATGTGTCCCCCAGATTCATGCACTGAGGTGCTAACCCCCAGCGCCTCAGACTGTGAACTCAGTTGGAAATAGGGCTGCTGCAGATGTGATTGGTTACACCAAAATGAGGTTATAGCCAGGTGTGGTGGCACACACCTGTAATTCCAGTACTTGGGAGGCTGAGACAGGAGGATCGCAGGTTCGAGACCAGCCTTAGCAATTTAGTGAGGCCCTTAGCAACTTAGCAAGACCCTATTTCAAATTAATAAATAAAATAGGGCTGGGCTAGAGGGTGTAGCTCAGAGGTAGAATGCCCTGGGGTTCAATCCTCGGTACCATAAAAAAAAGAAAGAAAAAGATAAGAGTGGGGACCAGGGTCTAGGGATGAGTGGTAATAAGGAGTTACTATCTAATAGGGACAAAATTTCATCTTGGGAGTATGAAAAAGTTCTGGAAATGAATGGTAGAACAACATTGTACATATATTTAAAGCCAACCAAACTGTATAATTAAAAATAATTGCCGGGCATGGTGGCACATGCCTGTAATCCGGTACTTGGAAGGCTGAGACAGGAGGATCGCAGGCTCTAGGACATCCTCAGCAAGTAGTGAAACTCTCAGCAACCTAGTGAGACCCTGTTTAAAAAAAAATTAAATAAAATTGGGCAGGGGGGGGTATAGTTTGGAGGTAGAATGCCCCTGGGTTCAATTCCCAAAACGAAAGAAAGAAAGAAAGAAAGAAAGAAAGAAAGAAAGAAAGAAAGAAAGAGAAAAACAAACAAACAATAAAAAACCCTAAAACTGAAAATGGTTAAAATGGTAAAGGTTTTTGTTGCATCTGTTTTGACAGGCATGAACGCACACGCAGGGGTGCCCTCCATGTGAAGAGAAGGAGACAATACTACAAATTCCCAAGCCCATTCCCAAGCCCAGGAGTGAACGCCACAGCCCAGCAGCCAGGAGAGGCCTGGGCCCGATGCTGCCCACAGGAGGACCGACCTGCCCACACCTTCATCTCTGACTTCTGGCTTCCAGAATTGCAAGACAATGAATTCCTGTTTAAACCACCCTGTCTGTGGTGTTTGGTTACCACAGCCCCAGAAAACAAATACAGAGTCTCTCTGTGGCTTGCTGTTGCTTCCTGTCCAGGTCCCCTGATTTCTGGCATTGAGGCTGGAGCAGCGAGGAGGAGCTGGTTGCAAAGCTCCTGCAGTGGGCCTTTCCCCTGCATTTGTTTTTGCTGCTGCTGTCTTCCTGGCCTTCTCTCTCCCCTGCTGTCCCATCGCACCATGATTACTGGTTCAACATCCATCTCTCCCTAAGTCCAGGAAGCTGCTGCCTCCTGTGCGCTCATTCATTGCTCTGTTCCCAGGCCTGACACTTTGGAATGCTCTATACAAACTTGTAAGTGAATGAATACATGAAGGAAGGGTGAGGAATGATTCTCTTCCCCCTGGACCAGCTCGGAGATGCTTTGACAAACTGTCTGCTTAGAATAAACAGAGACAGTAGCGTCCTCCCCATGTGACCCTGCCAGCTAGTTAGGGTGGAGCAGTGTGGCCTCTCTGGGGTGAAGTGGATGTCATTGTAGAAAGTCGGGCTGGGGCTCCCCCAGTGCTGTGGAGTCAGGGCCCGAGGCCTGGGGGATACAACCTCTCCTTCACTTGGTAATAGTCCAGTAATAGTAAGGCACTTATCCAGTAATAAATAGTAAGGCCCAGGCAAAAGGCTTCTACATCATGTAAGACAGAACCACAGCCCAGAGTGGCACATGCCTGTAATACCAGTATTTGGGAGGCTGAGACAGGAGGATCGCAGGTTCGAGGCCAGCCTCAGCAACTTAAAAAGACCCTCAGCAATTTAGTAAAACTTTGTTTCAAAATAAAAAATAAAAAGAGCTGAGGGCATAGCTCAGAAATAGAATACCCCTGAGTTCAATTTCCAGTAAAAAAAAAGTCTTACTATGATTTCTTTCACATAGCCCATTTAGTTTTTATTGGTTTTGCTGGTAAATCAATCAGTGAATAAAAAAATTATTTATTTGCAGTGCTGCAGATGGAACCCAGGGCCTTGTGTGTGCTACTCAAGTGCTCTACCACTGGGTTTTACCCCCCGACCCTGAAAAATATTTATTAATCTATGATACTGCTATGCATGTCTGCAGTGGACGTCTATATGTGTTTCCCAGTCAGGCCCTCCCAGTCAGCACTCATTCACCCTTTGGGGTGAAACAGTACTCCCAACTTCCTTGAAGAGGCTTGGGTGGGATTGGCCCGGCTCTATGAATGGACCCAATTGGCTGAGGTGTGGTTTGTCGTCAAGGTAACTGGGGTGGGGCTTGTGCTTCACTAGAGCTGGGGAGGCTTGAGGGTGGATCGTCAGAGGTGGGGACTCTTCCCCAGTGGACCTGAGCCTGGAGGCACCACACCTGGAACCACTGTCCCCATGCTGTCATCGCATGCCACCCGAGAAGACACCTGCTCGTGAAGGAGATAAAGCTGAGCTGAGAAATGGAGAGAAACCAGCTCTTTGTCGCGTGTGACCCCAGTCAGGTGGCCCTGGAAGGCAGCCCAGCCCTGCTCCTGGGCTTCTCAGCTCCACGACCTGATCTTTGGTTTCATTTTTTGTTGTTTTATTTTTTGTTTTGTTTTTTGTTTTGGTCACATGTAGCCGAGAGTCCTAAACGTAACATTAATCATCATTTTAATTTATCTTCTAGTTTTCTTAGAGACAGTGCCTCAGGTGGAGAGGGAAATGGGACTTGGTCAGACTGTCACAGTTCTGCCACTTAGGCCGGTTCCTTCTACCTTGGAGGTGTTTGTAAAATAGTGTCAATAACACACCCATCCAGGAGACAGGGTCCCTTGAGGGCAGGGACTGTGGGGTTTTGGGTTTTTGTTTGTAGGGTCCACATGGACTGCTGAAGTGCCTCACCCTAAACAGTGATCAATAAACACACAGCACTCAATTTAAACCAAACGGAGTGCTTTCCAACCTTGTTCCTTCCTTACTACAGGTGAGGGAAATGGAGTCACAGAGAGGAAGGGTCAAGCCGCAGGCTGAGAACAGGCTCAGGCCTCCTGTCCCCAGCCTCACAGGAACCCCGCAGTCAGTCTCCCTCCCTCTGACATGATGGAAAGACACCGGAGGAGTCTGGGCCAAGGAACCAGGGTTGTCACTACCCTGCTGGGTGACACTGGGCAAATGACATCAGCCCTCTGGGCCCTCAGGCGTTCCCAGGTGTGAGGTATTTCAGACAGATGCTCTGTTGCCTGGTGACAGAGGATGGAGCCGATGCATGGAGAAGTTGAGTGACTGTTCAAAGGCCATTCAGCTCTTTAGAGACTGGGGCCTGATCTCACATTCACTTATTTATTTATTTATTTATTTATTTATTTATTTATTTATTTTGGTACTAGGGATTGAATCCAGGGGTATTCTATATTTTAATTTTTATTTTGAAACAGGGTCTTGCTAAGTTGCTGAGGCTGGCCTTGAACCTGTGATCCTACTGTCTCAAGCCTTCCAAATACTGGGATTACAGGTATGCACCACCAAGCCTGCCTTCACATTCAAGCCTTGGCTCCACCTGTGAGGGAAGCCAGCGCCTCTCAGAGACTGCTCACAGAAAATGCTACTCAAATGGGCTGGGCTCGGGGAACCCGGTTGACTCAGGGTGGGTGGTGGTGTGCCTGTCCACCCTGAGATGGTCTTGCTGAGGCCTGGCTGCTGGGGGCGCCTGAGGCTCAGGTTTCCCTGCACTTCATCTGGTGGCGGAGTGTCTGGTGTTCCTGGTGGAGGTGCGGTTATTCTGCAAGACTTGGTGACCAGCAATCTTGGGCGGCAAGGGCAGGCGGCAGACGTGCTGTCTGCTTTGCCGGGCTGTGAGTCGGCCTTCCGGGCATTGTACTTCTGGTGTGCCCGGTCATGAACACAGAGACCAGGATGCTCTGTAGTAATCACAGCAACACCCTGTACTTCCTGCAGCATTCCAAGGAAGCTCCAGAGTCTCCCAGACAGCCCTCCCTCCTCTTCCTCCTGGGCTCCATCCTCTTCAGACAGAGGCAACCCTTCCTGGCATGATGTGTGGGCCTCGGAGGGCGTGGACCACAGGACTCACTCATGGAGAGCAGCCCTCCTCCCCAGTATTCCTATCTCTTAGCCAAGTCACAGCTAATATTTTCTGATATAGGCACTACATGACAAGTTTCTTTTTATATACTTTTTTCCCAATAATTCCAGGCCACAGATACTATTGTCATTACTCCCTTCCCATTAATATGAAGGAAACGGGAGCTTAGAAGGGTCCAGTAACTTACCCAAAGCATTTCAGCAGGAAGCCACAGAGCCAGGTCCCATATCTCAAGCATCTGGGGCTGGAGCCTGTACTTTATTTTATCTATATATTTTAAATTACTGGTACATTGTGATGGTACATGATAGTGAAATTCATAGTGATATATTCACCTATATACATAACATTATTTGGTCTGTTTTCTTCTCCATACCTACCCTTTGCCTTCCCATCTCCCTCCTGGTATGTTAGGGTTTAGATAAGGAATGTCCCCCAGGTAAGCTCCTGTGTTGGAAATGTAGCAAGATTCAGAAATGGGGCATGGCTAGAGGACGTGAGTCACAGGGTCGAGGCCTTGAGAACTCTGTCCCTGGCCCCCTCCTCTTGCTCTCTCTGCTTCCAGCCGCCAGGAGTTGAGCAGCTCTCCTCTGCCCGCCCTGATGCCCCGGAGCTGGCCAACCATGGGCCGAACCTCTGAAATCCTGAGCTCAAATAAACCTTTCCTCCACTAAGTGGTTCTTGTTAGATATTTTGGTTGAAGTGACGAAAAAGCTAACTAAAACACCACACGTTATAGTGAGATTCATAGTGATACATTTATCTATCCACATAAAGTTATTTGGTCTGTTCTTTTCCCCACACCTCCCTGATCCCCTTTCACTACTCTACTGGTCTCTCTTCATTTTCATGAGGCCTCTTTTCTTTTTCTTTTTTTTTTGCGGTACTGGGGATTGAACCCAGGGGCATTCTACCTCTGTGCTACACCCCCAGCCCTATGTTTTTATTCTTTATTTTGAAACAGGATCTCACTAAGTTGCGGAGGGTCTCACTAAGTAGCTGAGGCTGGCGGTGAACTTGCGATCCTCCTGTCTCAGCCACCCAAGTACTGGGATTACAAGCGTGCGCCACCACGCCCAGCCTCTTTTTTTTTCTTTTCTCTCCCTAGCTTCCACATACGAGAGAAGACATGCAGTCCTTTATTTTCTAAGTCTGGCTGATCTCACTTAGCATGATGTTCTTTAGTTTCATCTATTTTCCTGAAAATTACATAATTTTGTTTTCCTTTATCGCTGAGTAAAACTCCATTGCGTGTGTATACCACATTTTCTTTATTCGTTCATCTGTTGGTGGACACCAAAAAGGGGATGTCACCACAAACAGCTCAAAAATCCAGAAAATCATCAGGGAATATTTTGAAAATTTAATATTCCAATAAACTGGAAAATATAGAAGAAACTGGCAAATTTCTAGACACATATAACCTACCTAAATTGAACCAAGAGGATATAGAAAACCTAAACAAACCAATCACAAGCAATGAAATTGAAGCAGTAATAAAATTAGCCTTCCAACAAAGAAAATTCCAGGACCAGATGGAATCCCAGCTGAATTCTACCAGAACTTTAAGGAGGAACTAATGCCAATGCTCCTCAAATTATTCACGAACCTGAAAGGGGTGGAATACGTCCAAATTCATTCTATGAAGCTGGTATCACTTTGATTCCAGACTCAAAGACTCATTGAAGAAAGAAAACTACAGACCAATATTCCTGATGAACATAGATGCAAAAATCCTTACTAAAATATTAGCAATCCAGCCAGGTATGGTGGTGCACGCTTGTACTTGGGAGGTTGAGACAGGAGGATTGCAGGTTTGAGGTCAGCCTCAGCAATTTAGCGAGGTCTTCTGCAACTTAGTGAGATTCTGTTTCAAAATAAAAAATAAAATAGGACTGGAGATGTAGCTTAGAGGTAGAATGCCCTTGGGTTCAATCCCCAGCACCACAAAACAAGACAAAACAAACAAACAAACAAACAAACAAACAAAAATATTAGCACTGTACATTCAAAGTCTCATGAAGAATATTGTTCATCATGACCAAATAGGTTTCATTCCAGGGATGCAAGTTTGGTTCAACATATTTAAATCAATAAATGTTTTTATCAAGTAAATAGAACTAAGGACAAAAAT
This sequence comes from Glis glis, assembly GCA_004027185.1. Lineage (NCBI taxonomy): Eukaryota > Metazoa > Chordata > Mammalia > Rodentia > Gliridae > Glis > Glis glis. The sequence goes on along the minus strand of PVJS01006000.1, from coordinate 6,078 downwards.
CACATGATCATCTCAATAGATGCAGAAAAAGTATTCAACAAAATCCAGCACCCATTCACGTTAAAAACACTGAAGAAGTTGTTTTATTTTATTTTGTTTGTGGGGATCGGGCTCAGGGGTGCTCTACCACTGAGTTGCATCCCCAGATCTATTAATTTTTTTATTTTGGGATAGGGTCTCACTAAATTGTTCAGGCTGGCCTCGAACTTGTGATCCTCCTGCCTCAGTGAAGTCTGTGGTCTTAACCACTCTACCATACTCCCTCTTACATAATCTGGGTGCTTTGTGCTTTGGAGGTGGGTAAGGATGAACCAGAGCCCTTTGTTTGAGTCTTTTTAAAAACAAATACCTTCCTATTTTAGAACAATTTTGGGTATACAGAATTATAGTACGGGATTCTTGTATACCCTGCACCCACTTTCCCCTATTATGAACATCTTACATTTCGTATAGTACATGTGTCAGTATTAGTGAACCAGTACTGATATATTATTATGAACTAAATTCTCTCCTTCTTTCCTCCCTTCCTTCCTTCCTTCCTTCCTTCCTTCCTTCCAGATTGAACCCAGGAACATTCTACCTTCGAGCTACACCCCCAGCCCTTTTTATTTTCATCCTCAAACAGGGTCTCACTAAGTTGCTGAGGGCCTTGCTAAGTTGCTGAGGCTGGCCTTGAACCTGTGATCCTCCTGTCTCAGCCTCCCAGGTACTAGAATTACAGGCATGTGCCACCATGCCTGGCTTAGATTTCTTAATTAATTAATTTTATGGAATGTCCCTTTTCCATTCTGGGGTCTCATCCATGATCCCAAATTCTACATAATAGTTACCTTTGTTTGTTTGGGTTTTTTTTAGTACTGGGGGTTGAACCCAGGGGTGTTCTACCTCCAAGCACCCCTCCTTTTGTTGTTGTTGTTGTTGAAACAGGGTCTCTCTAAGTTACTGAGGGTCTTGTCTCCTTAGTCTCCTATTGACTGCAACAAAAGTTTTTCAGACTTTCCTTGTTTGGGGTAACCTTGACAATCTGGGGGAGTACTGGTTAGGAATTTTGTGTCTCCTGTTTTCCTCACGATTGAACTGGGTAATATGGTTTTTGGGGGAAACTACAGAGGCAAAGTGCCACCCGTATCTCATCATATCGAGGGTACCTACTATCAACATGATTTATGATGGCTGATGATGACCGCAATCGCCTAGCTGAGTTAGTGTTTGTCAGGTCCTCCACAGTAAAGTTCATCTCCCCCTTCCATGCTGTACCCAATCCGTTTTGGACTGGGGGTGTAGCTCAGTAGTAGAGCATTTTCCTGGCATACACAAGCCCTAGGTTCCATCTCCAGTCCTGCTCCCCCCCAAAAAAAAAGAATAATTTTTTTTTTAGCATGAAGAAGAGAATTGGCCATTTTCCTAGAAGCAGGGTGGGGGAGTCAGGGCCAAGCAGGATGATGGCAGGTGTCTGGGGAACTGAAAAAGAATTTGTGTTTAGCAACAAGGAGTAGCGGGTGGCCTTTGTGGAGAATCCTGTCCGGGATTCTGGCGAGAGCAGCCAGCTTGGCTCTGCTCAGTAGCAGGAGAGCCATTGAGGAATTCCCTGGAAGCCAGGCCAGAGGAGCTTCATCTCTAGAAATGGGTGTCATATCCAAGGACTTGGTTTCCCAATAAAGTGATGTTGTCATCAGACAGAGCCACGCTGACAGAGTGGAAGGAGTCTCTCTCAGTACTCAGCCACTTTGCCTACTAGTTCAGGCTAAATTAGAATGTCTGATAAATCCTGAAATTATTTCATGGATTAGCACCATTAGATTTAGCACCAGTGTTAATTTTACAATGTAGTTATTTAAGATAGCTCACAAGCTGGGCATGGTGGTGCGAGCCTGTAATACCAGTTCTTGGGAGGCTGACACAGGAGAATCGTAGGTTTGAGGCTAGCCTCAGCAACTTAGTGAGACCCTCAGCAATGTAGCGAGACCCTATTTCAAAATAAAAAGGGCTGGGGGTGTAGCTCAGAGATTCAACCCTAAGTACCAAAATAAAATAGATCACAAATTCTGCAATCCTGTTTGAAGGGACACTTCTTCATTTTATAAATATATGCCCTGGTAATCCCCAAAGATGGGAATGGCCTGGAATCCCCCATGTGACCTCCCAGAGACCCCACCTCTTGGGCACCAAGAGGCTGGTGAAAGAGAATGATGAGGGGGGGCCTGAGAGTTTCAGCTGGACCCAAGCTGAACCGAATTCATGGCGCGGTCATGCGTGGACACTTGTCTGTCTGTCTCAGAGTGTGAGCTAAACATGTGAGCTTGTGGATGTGGGCAGTTGATCTGAGAGGAGAGGCCCTGGCTGGCGCCACACTTTGGTCCCAACATTGGGAAATAAAGAGATGCTTTGGTGTGAGGTGGCACCTGTGATTTTCAGCAGAGCTCCAAATGCCTGTCACTGCACCTTGACACACAATTAGAGATAAATAGCTGCGAATATCTGGGGGTCCAGGAATGACCTTTTAAAATGAAAACACTCCCAGGATATAAAATAACTTTAGCTGTTGTCAACGAATACAGCAGAAGAATCGACTGATCAGCTTGCTGAAAAGAACAGAGTCCTGGGAGGGTGGGGCCCAAGATAGAAGTGTGTGTGTGTGTGTGTGTGTGTGTGTGTGTGTGTGTGTGTGTGCGTTCCTTGAATGGAACAGTAGAAGGAAGTGCACGCAGGACTTTTGCGTGGACCCTTGTGAGTCTGCAGAAAGCTGTCAGGGTGACATCCTATTTATAGCTGGGTGACCTCAGATGAGTCACCCCCATGATTCAGTTTCTCCACTTCTCTGTCTGTGACTTGGAGATAGACAGTCAGAACGAGGCCTTCTCTGCCTTCCACCACATGTTCTGTGCCCCTGCCCTCCCCATCACTGCTGCCCGCATGTGGCTGGGCAGGGTGCTCTGGGCTGACGGCTTGACAGGGACAATACCTCAGTTTAATTCCCGCAGCCACAGAAGTGAGGCACTGCTATGGTCTCCACTTTGTAGATGGGAGAACTGAGCCTCATAGAGGTTAAATGATGCACCTGTGCTGGGGGTGGTTGGATGCAGGGCTGGGTCCTGGCTGCTCTGCTCCTGCCTGGCTGGCTAGGGCTTCCACTGTTAGGTCAGGCAACTTTCCCTGCAAAGGTAAATATTTTAGGCTTCATGGGTGACATATGGTTTTCCTCCACCTTCTCTTTTACTCAACTCCTTTTTTGTGTGTGTGTGGTACTGGGGATTGAACTCAGAGGCATTCTACCTTCGCACTACATCCTGGCCCTGTTTTATTTTTTATTTTGAAACAGGGTCTCGCTAGGTTGATGAGAGTCTCACTACTTGCTAAGGCTGTCCTCGAACCTGCAATCCTCCTGTCTCAGTGTCCCAAGTTCTGGGATTACAGGCATGCACCACCACACCTGGCTGGCTCTTTTTCTTCAACTCTTTGAAAATGTAAAAATACATTTTCAGCCAGGTGTGGTGGCACACACCTGTAATTTTAGTACTTGGGAGGCTGACATAGGAGGATTGCAGGCTCCAGACCAGCCTCAGCAACTTAGAGAGATCCTTAGCACTTTAGCGAGACTCTGTTTCAAAATAAAAAATATAAAGGGGTTGGGGGAGTAACTTGGAGGTAGAATGTCCCTGGGTTTGATCCCCAGTACCAAAAAACAAAACAAAACAACAACAGAAAAACAAAACCATTTTTTAGTGAGTGAGATGTTCCTGAACAAGCTGGGGCTGAATTTGGACTGTGGGACCTGGTTTATTGACCCTCGATAACAGGTAAACAGAAAATGCAAGTCGCTCTAGGATGGCACATCGCCCCAGATTTCAGAGGGATCTGAGACCTGCTCAAATAGTGCAGGGCTGGCCGCGTGGTCCAGGCCGATGTGTTTCACCAAGGACCTTGTGGAATGGGGACACCACGGCCTTTGTTGCACGGTTCTGATGGGCAGTCACTGCCCCTCACACCTGCCCCTCTGTTGACGAGCCTTCCCTCTGTGCGGCATCTCCGGGGTCCTGGCTTCTCCACCCTCTCGCCATCTCGGGCTCTTTCCTTTCTCCTGGGCTTCTGTGGAGTGGACCTGGCCCAGCTGGAGGCCCGGCTGAATGGCGGGGCAAGCAGAGAGGTCCCACATTAGCTCCTTGAACCTGATCCTTTGTGCCAGGCTGTCTTGGTGGCTGGCAGGGAGGGGAAGGTGCAGAGGCAGGATGAGAGAAGAACTGGAGCTCCGCAGGCAGCAAAGGAAGGAATCCAAGGCCCCAAGCAGGACACTGGGACGCCTTTGTTCCTAAGGAACCTCAGAGTGTAGGAGGCTTGGGAAAGGAAGTGTTGGTGTAAACACAGGTGCTTCTGTGTGCGTGCGTGGGGTCACCCTGTGCACCTGTCTCTATGGCCAGTGCCCGTGCACCTGCGGGGGCAGCAGGAGAGAGCTGGGGTCCCTTCCTTGGCAGTGCAAAAAGTAGTTCAACCAGGCTGAAAACTGGGTTCATGTCCTGGCACCACCACTGACCAACCTCATGACCCGGACCCGGCTCCTTAACCTCTGGGACATTCTGTCTCCTCATCTATGAAATGGGAACAGCAGTATCTATCTCAGCATGTTGTTGGAATTTACCCAATGCTTCCTGTACACCAGGTGCCATTCTAAGGGCTTTCTCATCTTCAGGGCTCTTGGATTCTGTATTTGCAAACTCACCTACTCAATAAACCTACATACCACCAACATCAATACCCATGATACCACCAACATCATGATACCACCAACATCATGATACCACCAACATCAATACCCATGATACCACCAACGTACCTATACCACCAAGATCAATACTCATGGTATTTCCAAGGTACTTATATTACGAAGATCAATACTTATGGTACTTCCAAGGTACCTATACCACCAACATCAATATTCATGGTACTTCCAACGTTATTCTGGAACAAGTGCAGAGGAGAGAGAATTAGTGTCATAGGATGCGCACATTCCTGCTGAGGTGGAGCAAACGCACTGTAAACAAGTGTCCTTTCCCAGGTCTATGTGATACCCTGTTTTCTTTTTTTCAGTACTGGGGATAGAACCCAGGGCCTGGCTCACGCTAGGCAAGCACTCTACCACTGAGCTATATCCCCAGCCCTTTTTGTTTTATTTTCAGACAGGGTCTTGATAAGTTGCCTAGGCTGGCCACAAACTTGCAATCGTCCTGCCTCAGCCTCCTGAGTAGCTGGGGTTACAGGCATGTACTACCAAGCCCAGCTTCTGTTGATTTTGCTGTTTAAAATTGTTCCAAGTGTGGTGTTGATGTACTGTCTGGTGTTCCTAAGTGCAAGAAAGCTAGGATGTACCTTGTGGAGAAAATATATGTGTTAGGTAAGCTTTGTCCATGCTGTTGGCTATGAGCTTAATGTTAGCGAATCAACAATATGTATTTAATATGGTGTCTTTAAACAGAAACACACATAAAACAAAGGCATTCATTCATTAGTTGATGAAAATTTTGTGACTCGAGGACCACAGGAATCTAACCTTGTATTTCCTCTAGGAGCAGTGAACAGTTTAGTATTCACTAATTCAGGGTTCATAGCAAGTCTATGGGACACAATTACTGTGAATAACAAGAGTTAATTATATCAACTCAATTTATCACTACAACAGCCAAGCTAGGTAGGTGCTCTGCTCTCATTATCATCTGCATTTTTTTTTTTTACTGAGAACACCAAGGCACAGAGAGGTTACCTAAGTTGTCTGAGGTCACACAGCCATAGGTGGCAGATCTGGGGTCAGAACTGGGCAGTGGGGCCTCCGGGGCCACCTTAGCTGCCTCACTGAACTTGAATTAGATAAAGCAACATGCAGAAAGCTTTAGAGCAGCAGTCGGCACGTCTTGCGCACTCTTCAAGGTTCTGCCACGAGGGGCTACTGTGGGTAGGGACTGGATGGTTTCTGAAGTCCTTTCCTCTTGGATGTTCTAACCCAGCCTGGTCTGCACTGCAGGAGGGGGCTGGGTATGCAGGTGGGGAGCAGAGGAATTGAGAGGGGAATGCCATGGGTGTGGGGGTGGG
>PVJS01005999.1:0-61759 GCA_004027185.1 Glis glis | reverse complement strand
ACACACACACACACACACACACACACACACACACACAAAGAGGGCTAGGGTTAATTTGATTCCAAGTTTTTAATGTTATCTTTCATTCTCTCTGGAATGTTTGGAATACTCTATATTCTTTGAGTTTAGAAATTTCAAGATGATACGATTCAATGTAGGTCTTTTTACATGCATTGCACTCAGATCTTGATGGATTCTTTCAATTAGAGACACTTGTTTTTAGTTCTGGAAATTTTTCTCATCTCACAGTGATTTATGGTAGGAAGATACCCTAAAGTGTGATCTAGTCTTTTTTATTCTACATAATAGAAGAAAGGACATCAATTAATGTTTATTGAACAACTACTATGTTCAACACCATGCACTAAAATAAAGGCTTTACATGTGTGATGTATTTTATCCTTAGAGAAAACCTCCAAGACAGCTCTTGGCATCACTATGTTATTGGTGAGAACTCTGAGACACAGAGCAGTGAAACAATTTGTCCACATATATCTAGCTATTAAACATCACAGTCAGAATTTAATCCAAGTCTGGACCGCTCAGTCCCAGAGACAAGCGATTCCTTAACTGTTCTTTGCAATAGCAGTGCCTCATATGTTTGTGTGGTCTGATAGGTTTGGGAGATGTTGGGATAAATACGTCTCTCGGTTACAGAATGTCTTGATACCATTGCTACCCTGGTGTGCATGGTGAGTCTCTAAGTAGGAGATTGTGTAATGCATCATTTCCCAAAGTAGATGGATGTGATTTTGAAGCTATGCCTTGCAGGGAGGGTAAAATTCAAGTGTGGGACATTAGTTCTGGTTACTAACTAGCTGGCCACAGGGGCAACTGTCTGCCTGTCATTCCTTGCTCTCCATCCTGCTCTTCCCTCTCACTGCCCCCAGACCAACTTGCTCACTTGGCACCACTCACAGTGCCCTTTATTTCAAGCTCTTGATTCCTTGACAGTCATACTGGCTGTCTTTCATACCAGGACAAGCCCCCTTCTGCCTCAGAATTGCTAATACACTGCTCTCCCTGCCTGACTACTCTCAGCTTATTTCCCCAACTCACACCTCCTCATCTTTCACAGCCTACAGGCAGCACACCTCAAGGAAAACTTCCCTAAACATTCTAATTAGGTTAGGTCTCTCCAGATTATGTTCTCAGAGCATATCGTACCTCTATATCAGTTATATATCATTTGCAGATGATATGTAACATATTGATTGCAATAACATAATTATACACCTTTTTGTTTACTGTCTGTCCCCTTTCTGTAGACTCTGAGTTCCTTATGGGCAGGCACCCTGCCTGTCTTGCTTATTACCATATGCCTGGAACAGAGCATGGGGCCCAATACATGCTAGGTGCTCAGTAAACCTTTGTTGAGCGAATACATGAATGATCAAATGAATGGATGTAAATGGCTACTTTATTTGTCTTCATTAACAATGACACTAATAAATGGTTGTTGTTTCAAGTGGTGGCTCTGGGTAGAGTTCCAGGAGCCCACTTCTGCTTCACAATAGCTCTGCAACGAGTCAAGGAAATAATGCAAACCAGAGCCTCCAATGTGATGAATATTCCATGAAACAAAATCCTAATTTTTTAAAAAAAATTCATTTCTGTTCTGTGCATGAATTATTTTGCCAACAGGTATCTCAGCATGAGATTGCCGTCACCCCCAAACACCCAGCCTCAAAAGCATATTCAAGTAGATCTTCACGATTCTTGTAAATCAAGCTCTCATCATAGAGCCAGGGGAGCAAATGAATATTCCCTTTTAAACAGTGAGAAGGCAAATGCTTGGAATAAAAAGAAAGACGGGTTGGATCTTTATAAGGGCTTGTTTTCAGCTTTGGCCAGATATGCGGGTAAGCCTGACCCAGAGTTCTGGACCAGTGCTTCCTTCTCCTGTGAAATGTGTTGACTAGGCTGTGACGGAGACTCTGGTGGCTGTACCTTCCACTTTACCAGAGAGAGATTCCAGAGAGACCAAATAGCACAGCATCCTCAATCCATTTAGCACATGCCTGCCCTTACAATAACTGCTCATTCCCTTGTCCTTCCTGTTCCTTATCTGGCTTGCTCTGCCCTTAGTTTATTGATTTATTAATTAGCTCTTACTGTGGGTACCTCCTCCCTCGATGGAAAGGAGTGCCTCAATAGAGGGTGGATGCTTTGAGGACCGTGATAATGTCTTATTCATCTCTGCGTCTCTGGTTTCCTGCATGTCTGACACACACGGGACACCCAGTACATGTTTATTGATGGAGTGAATGATGATCTCCACAACCCTGCGTTTTGGAGATAAAAGGTACAGGACCTTTTATTCTCCCCAGTACACAGTAGAGGAAAATGAAGCTCAGACTTGCCTGGAAATCCAGCTGGCGATCCTCAAGTTGTACAAGCTTTTCACTAACAATGACAGCCATAGATAGCCCTCTGTATAGTCTGTGTGTCTGTATTGCCATCAGGTTCATATGTTGAGATCCCAGTCCGTCTCCCAGGCGGTGCAGGACGTTGGGGCATTTGGCAGTGCATAGGTCCTGAAGGTGCCACCCTCAGGCATGGGATTAGTGCTCTCATGGAGGAGGCCCTGAGAGCTGCTCTGCCTTTCCTACCATGTGAGGACACAGTGCAATGGTGGGTGCCATCTATGAACCAGGAAAGGGGCCCTCTCCAGATACCCATTCGATGGCTTTGAGCTGTGAGAAACTCCTTTCAATTGTTCATAAGCCACCAAGTGTAAGGGATTTCTTACAGCAGCCTGAGCAGCTAGAAGTGGCCCGTGTGCCCGGGCCCTGACCAGCCTTCCAGGCTCTCCCTCCCACTGCTTGCTCTGTAGCAACTCAGGGCAGCACCGACTTCCTGTCCCAGAGTCAATGGGTATGGAATGAATGCTTCCTTGTGTGCCTGGGCCTCTGTCCATTTTGCTCTCTGGCAGACCCTTCTTTTATTTACCTTTAAATCCTTTGTCGAGGCATTCCTTCCTCCTGGAAGCCTTCCGTGGACAGCACTGCCCTACTCTGAGGTGGGGGTCCCTCAATCTATGCAGGTACTGTGTCCTGGAACTATTCATATGCTGGCTCTTGTGGGTCAGCCTCCCTCGCTGGGCTATGAGCTCCCCCAGGGTAGGGGCCGGGACACCTGAGGCTAACACAAGCCTCCGTAGACCGGAGCTGCAATGGCTGTGAATAGCCAGGAATGCACCACGATCCCAGCCGGGCCCTCCGGTTCAGGGTTCTTTCCCAGATACCACGCTGCTCCACAGATCGCATAATATGAGCATCAGGAGAAAAAAAAAAAAAGATCAAATGGCAGCACAAACCCAAATTGGCAGCCATCCTCAAGATGCTGAGAGGCTGCCCATCTGCTCTGCTCCCGTTCTAAATCCACAGTTGTGCCCTCCATGCTGAGAGCCGGCAGCAGCTGGCCCCCTGCTGTGAGCGAGCGAGGAGAGGAACAATTTATTACAAAGGGCCCTCTCTAAATCAATCTTCCAATCAGCCCGCGTCTGGGAGCAAAGGCGGCTGGTGTCTCCATGCCCTCCTCGCCGTGCTGCCTCTGCTCCCCAGCTGTATGGGACAGAGCATCGCTGGGCTTGGAGGAGAGTCCCCATACTCATGGCCAGGAGCAATTTTGGGAAACTGCAGATTAAAACATTTGATTCCCTTCAAAACAGACAGATGCTCTGGCAGCACATCCCAGGCTGCAGCCCCTTGGATAGTGGGTCGGCCTCTGGGTGAGGTACATGGCGGCCTGGGCCAAGGTCTTTCATAAAAACGTGTTTCCGTGGCTGATGCCTCTGAGTATCAAGTGATGTCTCTGTCAGTCACATCCGGGAACACCTCCTCTTCTCTGGGAATCACAACATTCTAATTGTCGGGGTTGGAGCTGGCAAGTGGGATCTATGATCCAGTTTTCTGTAGTGAGTCAGCCCGAGGTGGCAGGTGGAAGCCAGTCCTGCTGGGTCAATATGGATCTTTTCTAGAGGTCAGGCCTGTTCTGTGTGGGGCCCAGGCTGAAGGTGCTGATTCTCTGTAGCTCAGAGTGTTACCCATGGTCCTGCCCTCTGGGCGGGGCTGATTAAAATAATCAAGAGTAGCCAATCCATGGCTTGTCAGTACCCAGGAAGTGATCTGATGCAGAAAGAAGCTGGGCCAGTGGCATTTACTGTGTTGAGAATGTGAACTAAGAAGCCCTCAGCACATGAGGTACTATGGTACCAACTGAAGTGCAAAGGTCAGATGGAGAGCGAGACCACTGGGGTAGTGACAGGACACTTGCAAGCTGAGGTTCGGCGGGGGCAAAACAATGAATAAACAGAAGGCCTGGGGGAGAGAGGCAGGGGTTGGGGGCAGCTGGAGGGAGAAAGCAACTGACCTGAGGGGAAAGCAGGCATCCTGAAGAGCAGGCAGGAGCCTGCAGGTGGCCCTGCTGAGTCTGGTGCTCATCCCCAGGGCTGCAGGCAGCTTGAAGCACATCTGCTCCCTGAACCATGGAAGCCCCACCTGTGCACCTGCTCATTAGATAGGCCTAACTGAAGCCCTGGGCTAGTTGCTCAGACTGCTTGGATAACCGGAGGAAGGCCTGGGCCCTAGGGAGCTCACAGTCCCATGGGGGAGAGCAAGGAGAAAGGGACGAGGACATAGCTCAGCAATAGCTGCTCAAGTGCCTCAAGTACAGGGGAAAGGGGAGACAGAAAGGAGGCCTGAGTGTGATGAGGGCAAGGCAGGCTTTCCGGCTAGGCACAGGTTCCAGGCCGAAGAAACGGACCATGTGAAAGTCCCAGAGGGAACACGTGTTTGGAGGTTTATAAAATGCCGCAAACTGGTGGAACATTCATTTGATGGAGAACATGTAAGAATCGTTCATTATGGTAAGAAGGTGAACAGGACAGTGAGCACAAGTGAATGTGTTTTCAGAAGCAAAGATCATAAAATGATGGAGATTGCTGGACCCTTAGAGATCACTAGGTCCAACTAGTTGATTTTACCCAAGAGGAAACTGAGGCCAGGGAAGAGAAGCAGACCAAGAAGGTTGGGGCAGGGCAGGACTCCTGAGCACTGGCCTTGTCTCTTTCTAACAGACAGGTAGCTGGAGTGACTCAGGGCTATTCCTTTTCAGCCTGATGTTTGATGGAGGAAGGAAAATCCAACACAGTGCTCCTGAACAGGGGCACCAGGAGCCAAACATGGCCCACGGCGCTGTCACATGTTTACTGGGTAACTAAAGGAATTAACGAATGCTTGGCTGCAATGCTGCCTCCTGGAATGTCTTATCTTCTCCAAATCCTGTCCTCCCTCCTCCTTCAGGACACCTTCAGTGACCACTCAGCGTCCTCATGCTGGAGGCCCCTCGGGCCTTCCACTCACCGGGCACTCGTGTTTTCTGCTCAGCTGTGGCACAGCCCTCCTCTCATACTCTTTACAATATGACACTCAGAACAGCGCCTGGTGCAAGGAAAACTTGATGGATTCTTTTAGGTTTTGCAAAGTGATCTTTTCTGTCTTCCCACTTATCCTTCTAAAGTTAATTGGATTTATTATTATTATCATTGTATAGTTTCTACTAACTTCTACCAGTTTCCCCATTTCTTCATAATAACCTTAGCGATCACTAGGTCCAACTACTTGATTTTACCCAAGAGGAAACTGAGGCCCAGGGAAGAGAAGCAGCCTTTGTGTGAAGTGGGGGCTGACAGGAGGAGAGTAGGGAGAACCACTGACTTAGGGAGTTTGGGGGACGCCCAGGTGGTAGAGAACAACGCCTCCTGTGACTCAGTGTCCTCTCACATGCTGTGATGGAAGTGGACAGGGAAGGAAGCTTTCTCCCTGGAAGTCCCTGGCCGCGCAACAGCTGCCCTGTGGGCTTCATATTCTGACTCTAATGCTAGACCTGGCTATTTGACCTGTGTGAGCTGCATGTTTTGCTTTGGCAGATAGAGAGATGCTTTTCCCCATTCTCTGATACATTCAAATATTTATCTTTTACCTCTCTCTTCTTCTCACATCATCCCCGTCTTAATTTAGTGTCTATTCAACCTCTGGCCTATCACATTAATTACATGCTAAATACGTGACAAAGGATGTCACTACGCTGGGTATTTTTCATTTGACTCCCTCATATTCTTTCCACATTTCTCCTCCCTGTCTGTGCCTGTGGAGGCTGCTCCTCCGTGAACTGCATCAATGGGCCCCTTGACTTCTGGCACCTGATGGGGCTCAGTCAATGCAAGGCACTGGCAGGAGGCACAATGGTGGGAGGAGAGTGGAGGCTGAGTCCTATAATGAGTGTGTTGGCTGCAGGCCTCTAGGAAAGGCCTCAGCCCCCTGCAGCAGCCCTCTCTAACAGCCTCATGTTCTACCTTCTGGTAACTCCTGTGGTTGGTAACAGTTCTCTATTCTTGCTGGTCATATGGTTTATATCCTCTTACAGTTTGTTTAAACCTGCACAAATCTCTGCAAATACAGACATCCTTCATTTAGGATGGTTGAATTTAGTTTTTTTCACTTTATAGTGGTGTGAAAGTGATACACACTCAGTAGAAACCATACTTGAATTTGGTCTTTCCCTGAGCTGGTGATATATGGTATGATACTCACTCAAGATGCTGACAGTGAGCCCTGCTCCCAATCAGCCGCTCCATCATGAAGGAAAACAGTTTATCTCCACTCCTTATGGTCTGGCTAATTCTGACAGAATTAGATGAATCCTGACCTCTTAATGGCTTCAGACTTCAGTTCCCTCAAGTATAAAATCCTACCTCCCAGGGTTGCATGTTACGAAACACAGTGCATTCCCCAAAACACCCAACCATATAGCTCAGGGAAAGCTCTCTACAGTGTGATGTGTTGGTAAGCTATGACGTTCAGGAGGTAAGGTGTATTAAATGCATTTTCATCTTAATGATATTTTCAACTTACAACGAATGGGTTTATTGGGATGCAACCCCATCGTAATTTGAGATGCATCTGTATTCCCTTTCTTAAATTCAAGCCAGGTGTGGTGGTGCATGCCTGTAATCCAAGTACGTGGGATACTGATACAGGAGGATCACAGGTTTGAGGAGATATGCAGCAATGTAGCAAGCCCCCCCCAGCCCCAGAAACCCAGCAAGACCCTGTTTCAAAACAAAAATTAAAAAGGGCTGGGGGTGTGTAGCTCAGAAGTAGAATGCTTCTGGGATCAATCCCCAGTACCATGCCCCCCAAAATCAGTTATCAATTATAATTCTTCAGTTACCCAATTTGAGTATGCTATATATTTTTATGTGCCTTGATAGATAGTCACTATAAGAACTTAAAAAAGGAATGATTCTACTTATATGATGTCCCTAAAAGAGTCAAATTTCACAGAGACCAAAAATAGAAGAGTGGTTACCAGAGGCTGAGAGAAGAGGCAATGGGGAATTACTGGTTAATGGGTACAGAGTTTCAGTTTGGGATGGTGACAAAGTTCTGGAGACAGATGGTAGTGACAACTGCACAACAACGCGAAGGTGTTTAAGGGCACTACACTGCACACTTAGAGTGGATAAATGGTAAATTTTAACACAATGGAAACAACAAATAGATAAAAAGAGAAAAGCAGATTGCTTACTGATTCCCAACAGGCTAGTACCAAACAGTACCTTTTTAAAAATTTTCAATATTCCAATAGACAGACTGTTGGATCAGCCCATGCACTGACCAGAAACTTTTATTCCCACCAAACCATTTATCATTTTCAGAATGATGTTTATTTGGATAAATAGATATGTGCTGATCCTGGTCTGCAAACACCCAAATGGTTCTGGTACCCATTTCTGACGTAGGATGCATCTCTGGTCCTATCCTTCCTGCAAAGCCCATCTCGTCTCCGGCGATTCCACGGAGCTTTCTGAAATTGCTACATCATGCTCTTGTCGCTCTGCTTCTTCCTGTCTCTGGACTCCAGCAGCACTTGAGCCTGCTCTGTGGAAGTGAGCTCGGTATTTTACTTCTGCTTCTCATCCTAGACAGTGGTGTCCCAGAGATTCAGAGTTTCCTGAGGCCAAGGATCGTGGCCTTCTTGCTGTCATTCCCCGTATCCCAAGACTGATGCTGAACGGTCCTCAGCATGCACTTGGTGACTGATTACAACCTTACATAAATGCTATTGTGTAATCTGCATAATGAAAGGTGCTGCAAACCAGAATATGTTTCTCTCTGCCGCTGTTTTCTCCTTGCAGGAAGACTAATTTTCTCAAACCTACACACAGCCCAGATTCTTGACAGCAATCTGGCATCCAGAAACAAAGGGGTGTTCTGGGTCCTTTTTTGTTTTCCCCCTTTAGTTTCCTGCTGTCTCTGAGCCAGAACATTATAGGAAACAACTAAAAATCTCAAGGAAATGTGAACTCCGCTCCAGGAACCTTGGAGGTGGGCAGCATCAACAGAGCTTCCGTTTCACCAGAAAGAGCCATCTGTTCTGCTGGAGTTGTACTTAGACTGTAGTTGCATCCTCTTAATTTCACTCTTTCTCTCTTAGTAAACGACATGACCTACTTGTATCATGGTCCTGTACTGTTTTAAACAGGGCCTTCTCAGTGGAAGAGGCAATTTGGATCTATTCAGAATATAACAAATGCTAGTAAATTCCGGTCTCATTCATGAGCGTCACTCAAATGACCAGATGTGGTACAGACTTAGCCAGGGGACCCTGATACCCCAAGACTTACTTTGCTCCTGTTCTCTGAATTGAAAATTGGACCATCTTGAAATTAGAATGAGACAATGAATTAGAATATTAGTGTGTTGCAATCCTTGGGTTTTTAAAAATTTATTATGATGATTTTATTGATTTGTGCAAATTATTTCTATATTAAAGATAATGACATGCCATATATCACATTTATCATGTTTTAAATTAGTTCATTGTCTCTTAATCTTATTTGTGGCACTGAGGGAAATTTTTCATTTTTATGTAGTCCTTATATTAGTATTTGTCGTGACTAGGTGTCGTGTTCTATCTTCTTTGCTAAAATCATATTTAGTAAAAGTGAGTGAAGTGGGATTTTCACATATTGTTTGTGAGAATATAATTGGTGTAAAACTTTTCAGGAAAAAGAATTTCCAGTAGATTTCAAGAGTCTGAAAAAAACGTTTTCATGTTCTTTGACCCAACAATTCCCTGTTTAGGAATGCATGCTAAGGAAATAATAAGAAATGTAAAATATTTATGCATAAGGTGTTCATTACGACATTATTTATAATAGTGAAAAATTGCAGATAATGCCTGGAAATTAGGACTTTAATAATTATTATGTAATAATTCAAAATTTTGTTTACAAAGCCTTAGAAAAAACTTACAATATCATCATGGTGTGCTAATAAAATTTAACAACTGGGTCTCTGAAAAAAAATTACTGCTTTGCAGTGTTTGCCAATTTCTATTTCTATCACACTAACTCCAAGTGACCAAGATGATGTCACCAAGTGCAGAATTGGGAAGTGATGTGTGTTGGTTCTAGCGAACAAGTGCAAGCCAGTCCCAGTGTGTCACTATACATAATATTATGTGACAAAAGTAGCATGGAAAAGGTGTGTACAGTATGATGTCAATGATGTAAATAATCTATAAAGAGTAGCTGGAAAAAATTAAGAGTGTCCACCTCTGGGTTTATTCCAGCTCCTGGCAACCACAGTTCTATTCTTTGCTTCCATGAATTTGACTATTTAAAATACCCCATAGAAGAGAAATCATGCAATCTTTGTTATGCATCTAGCATAATGTCCTGCAGGTTCATCCAAGATGTCACATATTGTAGAACATCTCTGTGTAAGGATGAATAATATTCCACATTATGAATAGGTCACATTTTTCTAATCTGTTCATCCACTGGTGGATACTTCTGCTGTTTTCACATTTTTGCTATTGTGACTAGTGCCGCAATGAATGTGGGAGTACTCATGTCTCTTTGAGATTGTGATTTCAATTCTTTTGGATAAATACTCCAAGTGGGATTGCTGTATCACATGGTAGTTCTCTAAATTTTTTGAGGAACCTCTATACTGGTTTCCATTGCCGTCTCACCATTTTTTATTCTCACCAACAGTGTACAAAGTTTCCAATTTCTCTGCCATCTTGCCAACCTTGTCTTCTTTTTTCCTTGACAATAGCACCCTAACAGGTGTGTGATGATATGTCAATATAGTTTTGATTTGCATTTCCCCGTTTTGATATACTTTTGTTGACTATTTGGATGCCTACTTTTGTGAAATGTCTATTTGAGTCCTTAGCCCACTTTTAAAATTGGCTTATTGAGTTGTAGGAGTTTTGCTATTGAGTTGTAGGAGTTTCTTATAGATTTTAGAAATTAACTCTTAACAGATAGATCATTTGCAAATATTTTGCCCTATTCTGTAGGTTACCTTTTCACTGTATATATTGTTTTCTTTGCTGTGCATGAGCTTTTAAGTTTGATACAGTCCCACTTGTCTATTTTTGCTTTGTTGACTGTACTTTTGGTATCGTTGCCATTAAATTATTACCAAGACCAACATCAAGAAACTTCCCCCTTGTGTTTTCTTCTATGAGCTTTAGATTCATGCCTGTGCTTAACTCTTTAATCCATTTTGAGTTGGTTTTTTGTGTCAGGTGTAAAATAAGTGTCTTCTCTCTCTCTTGCAAATATCCATTTGATGAACATCTATGTTAGCTGTGGCATTTTCACATATTGCTTTTATCTTTGTCATAGAAATTTCCCTCTATTCTAGTTTGTTGAGGATTTTTATCATCAAAAGATGTTAAATTTTATCAAATAATTTTTCTTCATCTATTGAGATGACCATGTGGTTTCTATCCTCCATTCTTTTAGGTTGCTATATGACACTAATTGATTTTTATATTATACCATTCTTGTATCCTGGGGACAAATCCCATTGGGTCATGATATATGATTCTTCAAATGTGCTGCTGAGTTCAGTGTGTTAACATTTTATTGAGGATCTCTGTGTCTATGTTCATCAGAGATAGTGCCCTGTAGTTTTGTTCTCTTTTCTTATGTTATCTTTGCCTGGTTTTCTTATTGGATGATTAACCCTCTGCATCTTAATATTTCTCTGAACTTCGCAGGTTTTTGATAGTGAACCTAAGTTATCATTATGATCAGAAAACAATCATTGCTGCTTACCCCCCCCACCTCCATGCCCCTCCTCATGGCGTGGACTGTTTATGTGATTCCTCTTACTAGTGATAGTCCTTCCTGGGGCTGAGTGTCAGCATCTCCTTCAACACTTACCCTATTTTTCCAGAACCTTTTCTGTGCTTCTGAAGCTCCTGTTCTATGTCATCCTCCTTTTTCATCTTCCTCAAAGAAGGTACTTTATTATCTTGGTATACAGTAGACAGACAGAAGCAAAACATATACTTTGATAACCCAAATATGACTTAGGTTTCTATCACATGTGACAAATATGTGCTTTCTGTCACAAAGAGCTGATGGAAAATCCTCACTCTGGAAGGAATGAGTTCTCTAACCTCACTGTGAGATGGGCAGCCTGTGGCCAAGATACGGATTGAAGGGCCTACAATGAGTTAGTAGCTGGAAACCTCAGGCTCCTGACTCTTAGACAGGAGTGCTCTTTGAAGCACTGCTAAAGGCAGTGGTTGATCTAGAACTTTCCACATGGGAACTGGCAAGAGAAGATGGTCTCTTCACATCCCTTCACTTTCTGCTTGAGACTTGTAGACAGTGGCAGTGCTACTGAGAACTTTGTCTCCCTTGCAGGGGAGTGTAATGGTTCCAAGGAAATGGCAGCCTGACTGCTCTCTACAAAGCAGCTCCCACCTTTCTTTTAGCAAGAGTATTTTGGGATGTGATCAGCCATGTGCTGCGAAGAGGGAATGGCAGGTGCTTGAGAGAATATTGAGAACCCAGACATCCAAGACTTCATTTCAATGAGCAGAACTCTCTAGGCTGTCATTTATAAAGATAAGTAGCCACAGAGAAAATGCAAGATTAATGGGGAAACCACTTCTCTGGTAGGACACCTGCAGTGAAGGCACATCGGCCACGATGACTCCTGGAGGTGGCCCCGCAGTGACGTTGTCTCGGCCTTGGCACGCTGCAATAAGAGGTTGCGGCTGGAGCTTCCCACACCTGTTTTATAATGTGGCCTCCCTCCTGCTCCCTGCCTCTGAGAAGCAGTATGAGTAAGAAGTTCTGATGCACATGACCTCATGTGTGCTCTGGGCCTGACCTTCTGCCTTGCCCTGCTCACCCCAGTATCCTCCAGTCCATCTCCACACCCTGGCAGCTGTCTTTCTGGGTGTCTCCTGAGTCACTCCACTTGTGTCCATCTCCATCACCCTGAGCCAAGCTGCCAGCACAGGTTGCCTGGATACGGCAGTAGCTCCTTCCTAGTCCAGGCTATATCCAGCCATCCCCCTTCTAGTCCATTTGAAACACAGTAGCCAGGGTTGTCTTTTCAAAATGCTGATAAGCTGCCCTCTGATTACAATTTCCAGTTGCTGCCCTTTTCCCCTGGAATAAGACCACCATCCTCCATGTGGTTTATGTACCCCAAAGTGCTGCCCTTTACCCTCATCTCACTCCAGCCTCTCCAAGAACCTGTCGCCCCCCTGGCTTTCTGGCCTCTGGCTCCACTTTCAGCTCCCTGGTGGTGGTGTGCCTTCAATCAGCTTTGAGGTAGAGGTTATAGTACTTAGTGCTGGCATCTGCAAGCACTAAAATGCCTACCTCCCAGCACCCCCAGCTCAAGCACTACTTTTTTAGAGACTCTTTGCTGACACCCCCCTTAGGTTACCAGGTCCATGTCATATGTTCTCAGAAAACCATGCCTCTTTCCTTCAGGACACTTATCAAGAATTATACACTTATTTATATATTTACTTGATGAAATCTACCTCTTGCCTTGACTATGGGCACCAGGATATCAGGGGCAATATCTCTCATTGTTGATCATATTTCCAGTATCTGCCATGGTGCCTGGTGGCTGCTCATTAAATTATTAATTAATTAATTAATTAATTTATCGTGGTACTGGGGATTGAACCCAGGGGCATACTAACTCCAAGCTACACCCCCCAACACTATTTTATTTTTTTTTTGAAACAGGGTCTCATTAAGTAGCTGAGGCTGGTCTAGAACCTGCGATCCTCTTGTCTTAGCCTCCCCAATACTAGGATTACAGGCATGTGCCACCTGTAATGCTCCTGTCTCAGCCTCCCAAATACTGGGATTATTGACATAGCCCACTAAATTTCTTTCAAGTGAATGAGCAAATGAATGAGACAGACTCATTCTGTGAATCCTTTAGTAACCCTGACGTCTATGTTTACTTAGCACTTCTTCGTATCTGTCTATTGGCTTTTGCATCTGTAAAATGGAGCAATGCTGACGGGAAGGTGAACCATAGTGATGGACGTGGAGGTATTCACCACAACGGCTGTCATATGATGAGCTCTCAGAAAGGGCTTAGTTTCTTTATAACCATAGTTATTTCTGCCAAGCATGAGCACATTAAAAGGAACATGCCCCAAGTCAGTAGCCTGTGAAAAGCCTTGCACACAGTAGGACCTGTGGGAATGTCTCTGTGTCTGAACACTGGGCGTGCCACATCTGTCTCTGTTCTCCCTGGCTGGCTTTCCTAAGACAAAGTCCTTAATTACCTCATCTTCCCGTGAAGCATCTTTTCTGATTGCATAACTCTGGGCCCTCTCTGGCTAATTCATTTTTGATCAACGGGATTGCTGTGCAGTTACAATCCTGTGTAACGTAGCCTCTGGAGTCCCCTCGGCACAGGCTCATTTGAACAAATTGCTTCAGATGTTAAATTAGATTCAACTGTCCTTAGGAAGAATTTTTTTTTAAATGAAGAAGATGAATATCACTTGTCCTTGTACCCACAATCTTCCAAAACTGCCTTAATTTTTCCTATGGACAGCTCCCAAGGCATGCGTGCATTGTGCCTGTGCCTTGTTCTGAGTACAAGGTTTAAATAATTTTCCCTGTCATCAGCCAACAGTCACTGGAATGTACTCAGGCTTGGCACTGTGCTCCAGCACAGAGAATCCCTGACTGTAGAGACACGCACTGCAGTCGTGGTAATTCCTTCACTGATTGATGAGATCACTAATCATCTATTCCTGCTTTTCCTTTTCACCTGCTTCTTCTATCCATTGCACACTTGTTCAGGTCCTATTTATCTTCCAAAGCCCAGCTCAAATATCCCCTCCTCCTAGAAATTTTCTGATTCTTTCATAAAAAAATTAATTTTATACCCCGCCCTTTGTGTTTCTTTGTTAAATGTTTGTCTCTCTTATTGTAGTGTGTGATACTTTAAGGTAGGGAAATAATTATATCCTTAATACATAATCCAGTGATTAGTATACAGTATATGCTTAATAAATGCTTGTTGAACTGAACATTTAACCAAGAAATAAACACACATTTATTAAGCATCTGCTATGTGTATAGTACTGACAACAAGATATGACTAGCTTCTAGACCCTGCCATTTAGGAGCGTGTGGGTTTTTATGAAATGGCAGATACACATATGAAACAGAAACAAGTGTCACAGATGAAATCACAGAGGTGTATGTAAAGTGTAATGGAGGCCAGAGGGGAACATGGTTAATACAGATATAATGAATACATACGGCAATGAAGCAGTAAGTAAATAATAATTTAGAGGAGTCAAAAGTTAGTGTGCCTGAATATTCACCAAAGCCAAGTTATGGAATCAAACTAGATGCTCATTAACAGATGGATGAAGAAAATGTGTTATATATACATGATAGAGTATTATTCAGGCATAAAGAAGTACACAAATCATGACATTTGCTGAAAAATGGCTGCAACTGGAGATCATCACATTAAGCAAATTAAGCCAGATTCAGAAAGACAAGTACACGTTTTCATTCATATGTGGACTTTAAGAAAAAAACAACACCAAAAAAACAAAAAGACGACATGAAAGTAGAAGAGGGATTACTAGGGAGAGGAGAAAGAACTATGGGGAGGGAGGTGGAGGGGTAAGGTAAGGTAAGAGGGAAGGTGGATATGATCAAAACATTTCATATACACAATTAATATTTGTTTCCATTTGTATGAAGAAAGTCTTGAAGCATACACAAGGAAATCATGAGAATGTTTAGCAGTGGCGTGATGGTGGGACGTAGCTCCCGGTGGGAATGGGGCAGCTGGGAGCAGAGTGGTAGCAAGACCCTTCACTGCACCCCTCTTGATATTGTTCTGACTTAAGAGCCATGTGGATGCATCACCTCTTCAACATATAAAATAAATATGTCTAAAGATATTAGTGTGCCTGAGAGGATGACAGTGAGGCTCAACCTGTTCCTTTGATGTTTTGAGGAGTTGATTTACATAAGCAGAAGTTCCTTTTATCATGATCATGTCAGTGCTGAGGTATAACTAATTTTAAGTATACACAATTTATCCACAAGAAAGAGGATGGATTCAGACCCAGGAGCCTGTGAAGTCTGGGGCAGCTGACAGCCAGAAAGTTCTGGGCTAGTCTATCTACATGACTAGTTAACCACCAAGACTCGCCTTCTGAAAACCTCCGGTTGCCTTTAAAAAAATTTTTTTTGCAGTAGGGGAGCGGGGATTGGACCCAGGGGCATTCTACCTCTGGGCTACATCCCCAGCCCTATTTTTTATTCTTTATTTTGAAACAGGGTCTCACTAAGTTGCCGAGGGCCTCACTAAGTAGCTGAGGCTGGCCGCGAACCTGGATCCTCCAGTCTCAGCCTCCTAAGTACAGGGATTACAAGTGTGCGCCACCATGCCTGGCACTCTGGTTGCCTTTTAAAGCTTGAACATTAAAGAATATATAACTGAAGAACAGTAAAAAGGATTCATCTGGATCCAAACTCTGAAAGACAGAACCTGGTGTTGCAAGTTCCCCCAACTCAGTAAGGGCCCTGTTCTGCTAGGAGCCAGGCCAGGGACTTGCTTCCTCCAGTAGCAGCTGCAGAGCCAAGAGGAACCAGAGCAAGCAGAGCTCAGGCCCCGCCTCCCACTGTCTGCATTCACTCTGGGCACAGGCGGGGATTGGCATGCCTTCTCTGAGGAGGGAAAGGATGCTTAGTAGGAATCTACCGCTGTGACCTTGAGAGTGAACTTCATGAGCATGGTCAGAGGGAGCAGGGGACCGCTGGGAGGTTCTGAGCACCTTCTATTTGTAGACAACCCTGCGGAGAAGGCGAGAGCCCTCAGATACACACTGGACAAACATACACATTCATGGAGGTTCCTCCTCTGTCAAATGATGGTGTTGACATTGTCACACAGAGGACAAGCAAAGATGGGAAATTACAAGGTACAGGCCCAAGTTCTGCCAACCCCATGGTGTGCACAGAGCCATGTTCGAGTTTCAAATGTTCCTTAGGCCTTTGCAGCTTAAGGTCTGGACTAGAGGAAGGCATAGAAGGTTGTTGCAAGGGCAGCTTCCTCTAATCCCTGCCACCTCTGGGTCCCTCCCTCCTGACCCCACAAAAGCATCTCTTTCTGGTAAAAGAAAGTGTGTGTGGGAAGATGACCTGATCTTTCCCCTCTGAGATTAGTTCTGAGTCTGTTTCCTTTCTGCTCTGCTCCATCTGGTTCTTGGTAGGGGGGACAGCATATCTGTCTTCCTGTGCAAGCTGTAGCAGGGGAGAATTAGGTGATCAGAAAGAAGAGGTAAAGAAAGAGAGCAGGAAAGAAAGACCCAGCTCCAGCCCAGTTCCTGTTAAAGCCCCTCCTCATTTCCAGGATCCTAATGGTGTGTGCCCCCACTGGGCCATTTCAGGGTTGCTCTGGAGGGTGGGAGAGACCTCCCCCACACTCTGGCCGAGGCTGGCCTGTGTCACCAACGGGCTTGATGCCCAGGCATGGAATAGCATAGGAAGAGAGGAAAACTGCAGGGCATGAAAGAGCTTCAGCTGCCTCCTTGCCCACGAAGCTCGGCTAGAGACCAAAGGCCCTGTTCTTCCTCAGAACATTTCGAAGAATATATCAGTACCATCATCTTATAGATATGCAAATGGAGGGACCAAGAAAGGAAGTTCATTGCTGGCTTGCTCCTTTATTGGTATCAGCTTATTTGCTCTAAGAAAGATATCCCAAATAGGTCTTTGTGCATGAACTCATGTGGCAACTGGAAATGTATAGAACCATGAGCTGGCTGAAAAAGGAAAGAGAGCAAGCAAGGGTCCAGCTTCTGTCTTTGTTTCTCTTTCATGGAGACCTCACTCTGTACACCTGCTCCCGTCTCCCCTTGAACTGGCCAGATCTCTCCACCCTCCTGGTCTACACCCACAGCGGCAAGCTGGAGTGGCTTATCATCTGCTCTTTTCTGGTTGGGCAGAGCTCAGCTGCTAGGATACCTCACCTCACCTTGAAAACAGCAACTTTCATGTTTGGGAAATATTGTTTTATTATAATCCATTGTAAAAAAATATATTTTAGATTATGACTAGATACATGTATAGATTCATGTTGTGAGGTAAAGAGATAAATTCACATACAACATGGACAAAACACCTATGCAAAAATGTTTTTTTAGAAGTGTGTATCACTGGAAAATGTTTCATGAAACAATACTACAAGGAACTCTGTTATTTTCTATCCTTTTCTATTCCATTAGACAAATTTGTGCTCATTATCCTCCAAATTGATTGTATAATCCACTAATGAGTTGAAACCTTCTCTTTGAAAAATACTGATCTGAGTACTATAGGGTGTGGGGACTCAGCCCTTGTCCCTCTTCTGCATTCTCTCTTGCCCTCATTGGGATTTTATGCACTCTCATGATATGGATGACTCCCAGATTTACACCTCTATCCTGGACTTCCTCTCACATCTTCATACTCAGTTGTTCCACGGCCTATCTGACATCTGCACTAGAATGTCCAGTGGCCTCTGAAATGGAACATTCCTGGCCGTTAATTGAGCCCACTCTCCTAGTAGCCAGTCCCACCTCATCACATAGCATGCTGTTCTTCCAGATTCACAGGCTAAAGCTCTTGGAGTTGTCTATCATTAAGATACAAACCACTTATACATATTCTCGACTTCAAACTAGACATCTGCACTTTCTAGACATCTACACTCTCCCCACCTTCACCACAAGCCCTCTGGTCTAGGTAACAGCATCCCAGGAGTGTCTTGATTGATCTCTTTACCTTCAGCTCTGCCAGTGTTACCCTTAAAAAATACATCAGATCACAGTGCTCCTTGGCTCAAGACTGTCCCATGAGTCCCCATCATATGCAGAGTGAAGTCAATTAAACCATGGCGGTCGAGGCCCTTTGTAACCAGACCCTGTGGCTCCCAGGCCTCAGGCCTGGCTGCCCCTTCTCTCACTCCACTCTGCCTGTTCCTTGGCCACCCCCACTGCACACCTACCTGGAAGCCTCTCCTCCAGCTGCTCATGTGGCTCATGGTATTAGTCAGGGTTCTCCAGAGGAACAGACCCAACAGGATAGCAGTCATCTCCTGTATCCATGAGGGATAGGTTCCAGGACACCCCTTGGGTACTAAAATACTTGGATGCTCAAGTTCTTTATAAAAATGGCATAGAATTTATATATAATCTACACAATATTCCCACAAATGCTAAATTATCTCTGGACTACTTGTGATAGCGAATACAATGTAAACGCTATGCAAATAGTTGTTAGACTATATTATTTAGGGAATAGTGACAAGAAAAAAAATATGAACATGTTCAATACAAATGTGATTTTCTCCCCAATCTTCAATTGATTGAATCAATGGTTGTAGAACCCACACATATGGAGGGTCAACTATATGGCAGAAAGAGTATTTATGATAAGGAATAAACTCATGTGATTATGGAAATAGACAAGTCCCAAGATCAGCAGTTGGCAAGCTGGAGTCCCAGGAAAGTTAATGTTTCAGTTCTAGTCCAAAGGTAGAATAAAATGATCCCCCAGCACATAGGCAGTTAGGCAGGAAAATTTTCCCTTTTTTGGGGGAGAGTCAGTCCTTGTGTTCCATTCAGAACTTCAACTGATTAGATGAGGCCAACCTATATTGGAGACAGAAATCTGCTTTCCTTAGTCTACTGATTTAATGTTAACTCATCCAAAAACAACCTCTCAGAAATATCCAGAATGATTCTTGACCAAATATCTGGGTACCCTGTGGCTCAGTCAAGTTGATACATAAAAATGTTCATCACATTCCTTTTTACTCAAGGTTACATTATAAGAGAGACTTTCTCTGGATATATATTATATGAACATCTTTTCATTATATATATATGATTAATTATTATTTTTATTTAGTACTATTTACCCAAAACTATTAACTCTAAGAAGACAAGGACCTTGCTTTGCTTGTAGATGTATTTCCAGTATCTAGAACAAAGGCATAAAATAACTGCTCAAATAATATTTATTGAATGAATGAATAGGATGCTAATTGGCCAATGAATAAGCCATTCTTAGGCTAAATACATGCCCTGGTTCACCCAGTGGCTGCTTTTTATAAATGACATCTGACTTTGTCCTGTAGACTGGGGGCAATGAGCAGAACTGAGTCATCAAGAATGGGTCCCTGGGCATTCAATTTTCAATACGCCTGCTGAATTTCATGTATAGAAAACCAGAGATTTTCTTTTCTAGGCATGGCTTGTCAGTAGGTGTTGTTTTCTTCCTTATAAAGTGCCATGGAAAAGTTACAAAAGACACATGAGATGTAAAGATGCTATGTACATTCAGAAAAGGGAGAGGTTGAGTCCAGCTGGTGGAACAGAGACTCTGGAGAAGGGATATCATGGCTGAGCCCTGATAGTAGGATTGGGACTGAGGACAAGATGAGCAGAAAGGGCATATCAGGCCAAAGGTTCAGCATAGGTACAGGCAAGGGGGGCAAAGGGGACAGTGCATCTGTACTGTGAAAAACAGCGAGTAGTTCTGCTTCACAGGGCGTATCGCAAGCACCAGTTGAAGATGATTGCTGCTCTGGGTGTAGGATCAACAGGCACATTGAGGTGAGATACATTCAAGCCGCAGTGAGGAGGTTTGGTGGGCCGATTACTCACATCAGCGCTTCTCCTCCACTCTGTGGGCTCCGCATCATTGTGAGCAGAAGCTTAGAAATCCTCTGGGGATCCTGTTTAGGACACCTTTGATGTTCAACAGGCACAGGTGAGATTGCGATAACCCCAAGAAGTGACAGGAACCTGAATTTGCAAAACGCTTGTCTCCGCTTTCTGAGTGTTTAATTAGTTGATTCTCACATCTCCAGCGGCACAAAGGCACCTGGCTAATGCTCACCACAGCGTTCCTGTTTTCTCTAGGAGGCGGTGGAGAGGCTAAGCATTCGACTAAACAATTTTAAGCTTGACAGAGCCATGATTTCCCTCTCAATGTTCAATGATTCCACTACTGCTCCCAATTTATTCAGCCTTACTAAAGAACTGCACAAGTAGTTGCTACAGTATTATTTTTCACCTTCCTCTTCTTAAAAATTACCGACTTTTCATCATTTTAAGTACCTCTTCGAAGAAAGAAGTAGGCTCAAAAGATATTCTTGGCTTATATGTCTCTGACTTTCTCTTTTTTGATTTTTTTTTCTTTCTGTCTGTCTATCCTCTGTCTCCATTTCTGTCTCCATCTTCCCCTCTGTTCTTTTTCTCCGCTCAGTCTCTCTGAAAGGCAATGGAGTAGACTGTATGGGAAAGAATACTTGAGAAACAATGAGGAGGGCTGGGATTTGCTGTCCTGCCCCAGCTCTTCCACAGATAACTGGACATCACTGGGAAAGTTGCTTTGGCTTTCTGAACCTTGGTTTTTCTGACTATATAATGAGTGTGGAATTACTTGAAGAATGGGGAGATATGGTGGAGACACGAAAAGCAAACAATTCTACTTGGGATAATAAAACTTAGGTGCTTCCATGAGGCTGTCATGTACCAACTCTATGGTCCTGAGCAGGTTTTTAAACCCCTAGCATCTCAAGTAGCTGTCTTGATGGAATGAAGATCACACCAAGCCACAGGGAGAGAAAGGGGAGGTGACAAGCGGGCAGGGAGGGTTATAGCTTTGTGCTCAGGCAGGCTGGGGTTCCATTCCCACTTCCTATTAGCTGTGTGGTCTTGGCTTAATAATAATTGTTAGTATTCATCATGCATGTATCATGTGCCAGACAGTACTCTAAGCTTTTATTGGGATTATATTGATAATTCTTCCTAATGCAATGAGGAGGGCAATATTGTTTTATGTGTTTTATATACCAGGGAACAGGGATCTGAGAGGATCAGGTAATCGCTTAAGGTCCAAGAGCTAGGTCATAACACAGCAGGATGCATGTCCAGCTCTTCTAACTGCAGAGCCCATAGCCTTCACCAGGAGGCTACTCTGACTCCAAGACTCTGTATGGGCCTGGCAAGTCCACAAGTAGAGCCACTTGTATCATAGTAAATACTAGAGCTACTGTGATGATTAAATGAGAGGCTCCATATAAGTGACGTGGCACAGTGTCTCACATAATGAAATGCTGTAATAAATGTCAGTGCATATGTATAAACCACCTTCAATATTTATTTTTGGAATATGATGGGTGAAGTATATACATACATGTAAGTAAGTGGCATATAACCTTTTATGTACTGTGTGAGGTACTGTCATGATGAGAATCTTGAACATTCCTTCTAGCTCTTAGTTCAGACCTTTGATGACTCATTTTCCCCAGGCTGTCAGCTCCGGTGGAAGTTCCCAGACCACTTTATATAGTGATGACAAATGGTTCCACAGGACTTGGGCTTCTGTATTAATTAAATGTGAGAAAACACCAAGCTCTGTGAAGACACCTCTGCGGTTTCTTTTTTAACTCTGTCCTTCCACCACACCTTGCAGCTATGCCACTCAGAGCAACCTGCATATGGTATTCTATTTTTTTCTGAATGATGAGTCACCGCTGAGTTATTGAAGTTGTGTCTCATGTTCCAAAAAGGAAAGATATATCTTGAGAAGCAGAGGAGGAGGAGGAAAGCGAGTCAAGGAGCTTTGGATAATTTGTGCAAAGGTCACAAATATGACACCAACCTTTACCCACTTACTCACCAAACATTTGTGAAGCCCCAACTCAGGACTGGGCACTGGAGAAACAAACTCTGGTAAATCTTGCTTCTTGTCCTGGAGGAGGGGAAGGGAAAGGACTTCCTATTTATTACTCACTGGTTTTGCGTTTGACACTGGGAGAGGGAATTTATATTTAATGCTTATGATGAGCCTCTTGAGATACTCATTGTAACTCCCATTTTGGAGGTCAGGAGATTGAAGTTTAGAAAATTGAAGGGATGTTTCCAAGCACCATACAGCTGAGAAATGGAGAAATTGGGACTGATGATACTGACACAATTTTACTCTGCCTCCACTTAAGAAAAGTAAGTCTAGTTGGGGAGGCAGATCCACATTACTACTGTACAGAAAGATAAGCTTCTGGAATTTTAGTCCTGTGCTACATGCAGGGTCAGGAGCGCGAGCTTCCCAGCAGCTATGGTCAGATCCTCCGTTCTCAGCCACAGAGAGGAAGAGTGTGGCCCAAGTTCTCTGCTACTTGTCTCATCTCAATCCATGTGTGTCCATCTCTTCAATTCAACTGATGAAAGCTCAGGAAAAACCTAAAAGGTCTCAGGATGGGGCCATCTTACAGATGACTGTCTTGATGGCCAACAGCTGTCTGGCCCTCCTCATGCAGATGGATAGATGAACCTGTCACCCTGGCTTGGATGACACATTGTAGGGCAGGCTTTCAGGACAGGCTGCCCACAATATTCTCACATTGCCCCTCTGCCTAAAACTAGTTAATAACTCCCTCTGGCATAGAAAAGAGGCACAGTCCTGAGCCAGGATGTGAGGCTGTGCTCTGTGGGGCACCAGCCTACCCTACCTTTGTAACATCTTTAGCCACTCAACCACCTGTCCTCTACATGTTCATCCATGCCACACCCCTCTTCTTCCTTCCAGAACTTTGTGTATTTGCTTACACAGTTTCTTTATCCAATTCAAAGGTCTACTTTTCCACGAGGACTTGAGGTCCAGTCTCCCCAGGTAGACTGGACCACTCACACCTCTGCTTTCTCATTGCACTTTGCTGATCCTTGTGGGAAGCACAAAGCACAGCCTGCCTTGGATCACACCTAGTCATGAGTGCATGTGCCTTAAGAGGGAGATGTGGTCATCCTGGACTCTTCCTCAGGGCCTGGCATGGAACCTAGCTCATAATACCTACTCAGTACGGTTTGTGCAATTGGTCAGGAATCTGTGATGTGTGCAGTGTCTCCAGTACCTGTGCTGGCACTGGCCTGTGTGCCTGCAGAACATTCCTCTCCCTTCCACTGCCTTGTTCTGGGTTGCAGGGGTCTGATTCTTGCAAACCCCACTTTCCAGCCCCCTTTGCAAACCCTCTATCCCAGGGTCATGTCTCAGGTTCTGAAATCACATCATATGGGCATCTGGAAATCTGTGTGCTAATTCTGGCTCTACCACTAAGCATCCTTGGGCAATTCACATAATTTATTTTGGCTTTAGATGGCTCTTTAATAAAATGAAGATGCCGAATAAATGTAAGGGCCTGAGCATTAATCCATCTATCCTCCTGTTATCTACATACTCATAAAATATACATGGAACCCTTCCCTCTGCCAGGCAGTGGGTATTGAGGTGAGTATAGTGTGGTTGCTACACTCAGTAAGCTCACGCTGGAGTTACAGAAATACGTTTAGAAGGAAAGTGATGTAGATGGACATATTCTTTAGAAAATATGATGGATGGTATACTGTGGGGCCAATGGGAGCCAATTTCCTAGGGTAGAATGAGAGAGTAATGGGTAGAAGCCAGGGGAAGTGTGATTTCATCTCAAGATGCCTGGGTGGGTTTTGTAACAAGTAGAGGAATCCTGTACTGGAACACAGTGATGTCCCTGTCAGAAAAAATATCCAAGAGGGAGCTGGGTGATGCCCTAGCAGGTGACAGGGGAATGCCTTCCTGTTTTTGGAGGATAGACTAGATGGTTCTTGAGATGGATGGGTGCTTAATTCTTAGCTATAATGATTTCCAAAAGGCATGATTTTCAGGTTTCCAATTAGTGGTTTTGAAGCCCTTTTTTAAAAGCAGCATAACTATCTTTTAACAACCCCCCATGAAACCCCAATTCATAAAGCCAATAAAACTGAAGCTATGCCAGGGCCCTATTCTCCTGACCTTCCCCTCAGTTACTGAGAAAAAGAGGTTAAAAATCCCAGTTTTGAAACATTTAGGACCTTCTGCTTCCTTGTGATTGAGCAGGCCTGCTCTGTAAGTGCATGCTAGTCCCAGGGCCTCCCTTCCTGATTCTATGGCCTGGCAGCCTATATGAGCAGTCCCTTCCCCACTCTCTGCCCTTAGCCACAAGAGATTAAGCATCCCACTCATGGACATGGGACGAGGCAGCATATGGCCCTGACTCCAGGTCTGTCTCTCCTTTTGTAATGCTCTCACTCTGGGGCTTCTGCTAGCAACCAACTCCTGGTCTCCTCCTGCGGTCTCTGTCAACCACCAGAATACTTCTTCATTCCTTCTCCTGCTCTCCCCATCCAACCCTCCCCTTCTTTCCTGACCCTGAGCACTTCCACTGGGCAGTAACTCATTTTTCTTAGTTTGTCCTCTGAGTCAGGCTTGATGCTCATGTTTGATTCTCATATCAAAGCCAAGAATTGGATGTTAATAACTACCTACATCACAAACAAGAAAACTAAGCCTCAGAGAGGCAAGTCATGTGCTCGTGGTCTTCCGGCTGGAAAGCAGCTGTGAAAGAGGTCTGTGACCCAGATCTGCCTGGTGCTAGAGTTCAGGTCCATCCCTACCCTTATGGTAACCCAGTCCCACCGGGGTATGGCCCTGCCTTGTTCTTTCTGGTTGTCCTCTTGGGCCTCTCACACTTGCAGACAAACCTCCTACCAGGTTTTGTTTCAGTCTTATCTACCTCAAATTCCATTTAGTCTTAATCTGTTTCCATACTCTCACATTTATTAAGTTCTCACTCTGTACTAGATATGATTTTAAATACCACATGTCTTCATTCTTTCAGCAGATCCATTGGGGTAGACATAATTTTTTGTGTGTGGTACCGGGGATTGAACCAAGGGGCATTCTACCTCCGAGTTACACGCTCGGCCCTATTTTTTATCCTTTATTGAAACCGGGTCTCACGAAGTTGCGGAGGGCCTCACTAAGTAGCTGAGGCTGGTCGCGAACCTGGATCCGGGTAGACATAATTTGTTTTACTCATTTTACAGATGAGAAAACTGAGGCCCAGCAAGACTGAATAACATGGTCTCAAAACTATTAAATTGGCAGAATCGATTTACTTGGGCATCTGGCTCCAGAGCCTGAATTCTGAACAACTAGATCACTGTGTGCAGGGTTTTGTTATCTAACATGTCTTTCCTACTATCACCTTACTACTAGGTGGATTTATTACCAAGGGCTATAAAGACTCAATGGGGCTTAGTAACTATCCTTTCCTAGAGGCCTCAAAGTGGTAAATGTCCTACACAGCTGTTTTGACATGAAGACATTTTCTATTGAGGCTGATAAATCTGTGTTGAGCTGTATATGTGTATGTGTTTGTGTGTGCACATGCATGCATGCGTGTGTGTGTGTGTGTGTGTGTGTGTGTGTGCAGTGGGTTGGGGAACAGGGACATCTCTGCACACATTCCTTAGTATGGAAGGATTTTTTCTTTTCCACTTAGCCACATTAAAATGTCTTGATTTGCTTCCATGAATAGCTGAAGTTGTGGGTAACAAATAGGTTTCCTCTCTTCCAAATTTGGTAGATTTATAATGGCTGCTTGGAATCATGAGTTGGGAAGGATTCTAAGGTCACATTTGGTCCCAGCAGGAAAGACAGTCCTGATCTATTCAGAATGTCTGCCATGTACAGGGAGGTGAAGGTGATGCATATGAGTTATCTGATACCCAAAAAGCATGAATAGAATCACTTCCTATTTTTTTTAACCAATGAGAAAAAAAAGCTCAGAATATAAGTGTCTTGCCAGAATCCACATAGATAGTTGCCAGGGGAATCAAGACTTGAACACATCAATCTCTTACAGTCAAATTAGAGGTCACACTCAAATGTCATCAGGGACTATTACATAAGTATTGAAGCATGTGGTAAATACTCTTGGAAGTGGTATGACATGTTTATCTAAGAGAAACCACCCAACAGCTCCACTTGACAATCATCAGGTGGGCACGTCTCTGTCAAACATTCAGGTTCCAAGAAAAGTAGAAAATCTGATTTGTGTGTGACATCTTACAACATTTTTAATCTTGCCAACTAGTTCTAATTAAAAATATCACATGGTCCAAGCACATCCCCTATGAGCCAGATGAGGCCTCAGCCTACCAGTAGGTGACCTGTGCTTTTTATCTTGTAGGGCTGCCCTAGATATAGTACCATGAGTAAAGTGTCTCGGACTTTTAGAAAGAGAGGCAAGCTCCAATTGCCTCTGTGGCTGAATTATTTAAAGATACTGATGTTGGGATGATCTTGAAGTCTTCAAGGTGAGTGGGATGAACACCCTTGAGTTTCACATGGATGCTTTGAAGTTGTGTCAACTCCAAATGACAGTTTTCTTGGTCATTAAAAATGACCAAGAACTCAAGTGATGGTCTGTAAATGGGCTCTACTGTGGATAAATGCAAATCAATACAAATTATGAAAGAGGCCCTGTGATGGATTGGCTGGCTGTCAAGAAAGATGAAATACTGAAGAACTGTTGCAAGGGGTGGGGGGGTGATCTCTGAATGCCTGGCTCTTTGGAAGTGGAAGGCAATTAACTACCTAACAGTTACATCCATGTACTGGGGGGTGGTGCTCAGCCTTGGAGGAAGTGATCAGCTCTGCTTTAATGCAGGCATCAAGAGCCAGGCAATGGGAGTTTTGTCCACATTGACTTGAACATTCATTTATTATGACAAAATGAGCTGGTATTGACCTCGAGGCCCTAATGCAGGGTATCAGCACATTAATAACAGGCTGTTGCATGCTGTGCCTAAATGCTGGGGATGAAAGGATTGCTGTCCTTTCAAATATCAAGGAAACGGTGTCATTTAGATTTGCAGTGATTACTCCCAGGTTATCATGGCTGTATGCAAATTGGAGTCTGGGGAAGTAAAAGGGAACAGCCTGGAATCAGCATGGTCCATACCTTAATTCTACTGCTCACTCGCTAGCCTTACATCCCTGGGCATGTTGCTTAACCTGCTTTCTGTCTCAAAGTTATCATCTGAAAATGGGGATGATGATGTTGTCCTCTCAGGCTGGTTGGGAGATGGCATTTGTAGATCTACCTTGTATAGTACATGGCACAAACTGGATGCTGTGTGCACGCTCATTTCCTTTCTTTCCCCTTTCAGTTCCCTTAGTACTTTATGTGAGCCACTCTTAGGACATGGTTAGCTTTCTACCTGAAATTTGTAGTTGCTATGTCCACACATTTCCTCTGTGAGGAAATGAATTATTTTGGAGCTGAGATGTTTTTTCAGTGCAATATCTATGCATATTCCAAAGGACCTTCCCATAGCAAGTACCTAATCACTATCTGTAGCATTAATGGATCCCTAGCTTTAAAATTTTTATTTTATTTATTTTTTGTTTGTGAGTGGTACTGGGAATTGAACCCAGGGGTGTTCTTCCACTGACCTATATCCCTAACCCTTTTTAGTTTTTATTTTGAAATAGGGTCTTACTAAATTATTGTAATCTGGCCTCCAACATGTGAACATGCTGTCTCAGCTTCCCAAGAACTGGGATTATATGTGTGCACCACCGTGCCTGGAGGACCCACAGCTAAATGGCATAGACATCATACCCATGAGCATCTTCCCATTAGCCATGTGTGCCAAGAAGTCACTGTGCTTCACCAGGCCATATGACTCAGGATGAGCTGCTAAACCTGCTGGCCCTGGTGCCCGCAGGCTTTCCTGATACATCATCTGTTTCCAGGATGGACTAATGGCTACTGAGCATGGAAGCAGAAGCTATACTTGCAATGGCTGAGGGTGGCAGGGAGAACCTAAGAAGCTTCCTTGAATAAGTCACTTCTGAGCTGGGCCATGGAAGATCAGGGAGATTTTTCTAGGCAGAAAATGAAGAAAGGCATTCTAGGTAAGGGGAATAACCTATAAAAAGGCATGGAAGTGTGAAAATAGAAGATGTGTAGCTAGAGGAGGAAGGGAACTCGAATTTGTTGTGCCAGGAGCTTTATATGTGTTATAACATTTGCTTCTCTCCTCATCTTGCTTGGGAAGCACTGTCCTTCCTATTTTAAGGAGAGGAAAACAATGGTGCTGAAGGTTTAGTGATTTACTGAGACCACACAGTGCAGAAGTGGCTAAGCTGGATTTTGAATGCAGCGGTCAACGTTCTTACTTCAAGGAGTGTGGTGAGGGGCAGGGCGCCACGGGATTCACTGGCAACTCCCCAACATGCTGTTGTTAAACCCTGAGGGCAGACATGAGTGACTGCTTCTCTGAAACTATTCTTTTTCAGTGTTGAAAATTTCCCATTGGTTTGAAAATGATCCTCTTGTACCCAGAAAAGAGTAACATCAGGCATGTGGGGAAAGAGATCTATCATCTTACACAGGGCTTGTTTTATTTTGCATTTTAGCCAAATTGCTGGAGCTATTTTCATATGTGGATTTAGGAACTTGCTGAAATACATACAATCTAATTGAGAGTGTTTTTGTGCAGAGCCTTTTTTATTTTATCAGGTGCATTTCACCACCCCACAGCTCCAAGGCTCCAGCGATGTCTTGGGAAATTGGGTTGGTGGTTAGCACCACGGCGGAGACAGGCTTTTCCACAGGCCCTGTTAGTCCAGGTGCATAGGGCTCCTGATGGAGTGACTTTGGGCACTGATTTGGGAGGCCTCCTTTTATCTGATGTTGTGATCTTTTAGGTGCTGTGGGGCCTGAACTAGCAGCAAGCTGAGCCATCACAACATCTTTTTTCTAAGTTCAGTCCTTAATGTGACTTTACTAAACCAGATATAGACATTTCTTTCAATAAGGGCATGCAAATAGATGGATGTTAAGCAAACCATATAAAATCAACAGAGGACCATATTGCTCAGGAGGGCAGTATGGTGTCAAATAACCTGGACTTAGGATTCTTTTTCTCCCCTTTTTAGTGTGTGATAATGGGTGAGCCTTTCAATCACTAAACACCTTAGTCTCAACCAAAATATGGAGAGATAATTATACCTTTCTTCTGGATTTGTGCGTGTGTGTGTGTGTGTGTGTGTGTGTGAGAGAGAGAGAGAGAGAGAGAGAGAGTGAGAGAGAGAGAGAAAATTGTAGCATTTGTAAAGCTCTAAGTACACTTTCTGGCATATACCTTTTTAAGCCCCCAATCCCTAGGTTAGGAAAAAAGTAAATAAATTAACTGAAAAGTAATTAAAGTGTTATTTTTGTATCAAAACAAAGATAGGCTTTATTATCAAAAGTTACATGATATTTTAATAAAGGAAATCTCAAAGAAATTTTAACCTTGAAGCTATTGTCTCCTGCTAAGCCCCCAGACCTCAAGAGAGAGAGAATGAATTTTGACTGTTGAAGGGATTTGATGGAAAAGTTGAAGTGTGCTCTGATCTAATCTTCCAACCATTGAAGGAAGTGTCAAATTGCTGGCTTTTGATGCTATTTACACATTTAGGTGTCCTTTTCCTAGACATTGAAATTGCCTGTATGAATAGTTATGCGATCACCTCATTGAATTACAGAATTATAGGGACCTCGAAGGAACTTTTATTATGCCAGGTGCATTTCACTTTACCTACCACATGCCACCACGGGCCCAGAGCAGTTCTAGAAATTGGTTTTCTGCTCTGCGAGGGACACAGAACAAGCATTTCCACAGATGGTGACAGTTCAGGTGTAAGGTGGCTCCTGGTGGAATGTTTTGGGGGAGAAAGGTGGGACTGGTGACAATGGAATTTGCAATGGTATTGGTGAAACTGTTGGGCTTTCCATAGGATTTAGAATATGATTTTTAACCAAGTACATATTGATTTTAAGGGGCAAAGGACCCACAGGTAACCTCTTCACCACATGGGTGTTTAATATAATAGTTAACTGTGGGAGCTCAGGAGTCTATGTTGGAGCTTATAGTTTGCCTCTGAAATGAAGGGCTAATCTTAACAAGTTTTCTCTCATATTCAGAAGCTTAGGGAGTAATAAGAATACCAGTGGGACTTCAGATAATGGAGGAGAAACTCTAGTAAAGCCAGGGAGGTGGTCTAGGTGAATGTGGGGGTGGAAGGGGGATAATCAATGAAGGAATCACTTCCATTGACATTATATACAGATGTGAGAACATCAATGTCAATCTTAATACCATGTTTGGGGAAGGGGGAGAGTGGGGAGGGAGGAGTGGGAAAGCCCACCAAATGCTTGTGCATATATGTAACTATCACTATGAACTACATTATGATATGAGACTATAATGAACCAATAAAAGTATTAAAAATAACATGGACAAGTTACTTAACCACTCCAAGCCTTGTCTTTTCCTTTGTAAGATAG
Source organism: Glis glis (assembly GCA_004027185.1). NCBI lineage: Eukaryota > Metazoa > Chordata > Mammalia > Rodentia > Gliridae > Glis > Glis glis. Next base: position 31,169 of record PVJS01005999.1, on the reverse strand, counting down.
GGCTGATACTAGTAGTTACTTTATTAGACTGTGGTCAGGATGAAATAAGGGAAGCATATAAATCTCTCAGCTTGGAGCTTGGTCCATGATAAGCACTCAATAAATAGAAGCTTATACCTCCCATGACTACTAATACTTCAACTAATCATGCTAACAACATATGGTTGATTATATTCTTCCACATGTGTAGCACACTTTATGCCTCTTTTATGATTCTTGTTGCTTTCTCCCTTGAATTAGCATTATCTGCATTTGTGTTATGCTTTCTCTAAGCCACCTGGAGCACAATATCCTCAGCCGATTTATCACTGTGCTTCCCAGCACTCAGTGCAGGGATATGTCCTGGTTGGGATCCCTGGACAAACTTCTTTTGCTGTCTGTCTCTCCACCCCCAACCAAAGAACATTTGCAATGATGCTTCCTTTCTGTGGTCACTCAGAGCATCCATGAATAGATAGGGTGTATGGCCCCCCTTCCCAGGCAGCCTGAGTCACAGGACATGCACCAGATCTGGGCTCTGGCAGTCACATGGGAGTGGGTTTCAGAAATGACATTTCCTTCCTGTCAGGATGATGCAGGACCTGCAGGCTGTCTGGATGCCTTACAGTCCTTCTCTATTGTAAGAGTGAGCAGTATTCCCTTGAGGGGTGAAAAGGAGAACCCAGGACTCTCTTTTCTGGCTAAGGGACCTCCTTCTCCTCTCCTCAGTGCCTGGAAGGGCAGGAGGCAGTGGCAAAACTGTGTTCTCAGTATTAGCCCTTCACATAGAGGGCAATGAACCTGCATGAGACCCTACTCTGGAACTAAAGTTAATCTCTGGTGGGACAGGTGCAGTTTGTCATACAGAACTCAGAAGTGCTTCTGATGGCTCATGGTGTTGTGAAAAGAACATCAATTTTAGAAATGGGCAGATCAAGATTTGAGTTCTTGCTGCAGCTTATCATCACTAATGTTTACAATGCATTTTCCTAAAAATATATATAATGCATTTTCCTTTATGTATAAAATAGGATTATAATATTCCATAAGTTTTGAAGGGTTGTCATGACAATCAGTATTGGTAATTAAAAACTACTGTTCTCTGAGTGACCACACTGTGCCTGCCACTACATTAGGTGCCTTCAGTAAGGATGGTGTGATCAAACCCTATTTTCAGAGGAGGAAATCACTCCTGGGTATCCTTCCAAAGGGACTGAAATCAGAATATTATAGTAATATATGCATATCCATGTTTATAGCAGCACAATTTACAATAGCCAAATTATAGAACCAACCTAGGTGTCCATCAAAAAATGAATGGATTACAAAATTATGGGATATACACACAACAGAATTCTACTCAGCAATAAAGAAGAACACAATTATGCTATTTTCAGGAAAATGGATAGACCTGGAGAACATTATGTTAAGTGAGATTAGCCAGTCACAGAAAGTGAAGGGTCATATATTTTCTCTCGTATGCAGAAGCTAGGGAGTAATTGGGATACCAGAGGCACTTCAGATAATGGAGAAGAAACTCCAGTGGAGCCAGGGAGGTGGTTTAGGAGAAGGGGGATGGGGAGAGGGAGGATCAATGAAGGAATCACTTCCATTGACATTATGTATGTATGTGAGAATACCAATGTCAATCTCAGTACCCTGTATGAGGAAGGGAGGGACTGGGCAGGGAGCCGGGGGAAAGCCCACCAAGTTCGGTGAGCATGTATGTCACTATCACTATGAACTACATTATGACGTGAGACTATAATGCACCAATAAAAGTATAAAATAGCCCAAAAATCCCAATGCACATATGATTAGTTTAGATAAGTCATTTCTTTAAGTCTGGCTTTCCTTATATGCAAATAAGGAAGATACTGTCTACTTCTCAGTATTGAGAAAACTTAATGGAAATAACATATTCAAAGCACCAAGGAGTGCTTGGCACACAGCGAGTGCTAAATAAGAGTCATTTTCCTTCCCTTTCTCTTACTGCTTTGTCTTCATGCTGAGACCGGAGGAGACGCCAGGACAGAGAGTTCAGATGCAGGCTCAGCCATTAACTCCTGGTGCAGCCAGGAATGTGGTAGCATACCTTTCCAGGTGTCAAATTTTCTCATCTTTGAAACAGATGCTAGGGAATTTGCTCTGGAGTGTTTCAAAGGTCTATTCTAGACTTAGCATTCTAGATACAACACAGACCTTCTTTAAAGAAAAGTTAGTCATCTGCTAAGGGGTCTTAAGATTCTACTTCAGCCCAGCTCCAGAGATTTGCTTCTCCACCTGTTACAGAGCCAGATTCCAGGTATCCAAGTTGATCATCACTCCCTTATATCATCATGAGCAGCTCAACATCAACTCAGAAACCTGCTGCCTAGGTATCTCTAAGGATCAAATAGCATCTTAAAATGATAAAACTGGGTCTTCTGTCAGATACAGAATAGAATTTTGACTATACCCAATTTCTAGCACAGAATCTTCAGTTGCCCTCTAGTGACCTTGGTCTCATTCCCTCAAGTAGGGGTGTGCAGCCTCCACTGGCTTTGCACATCCTATTTGCAGATTGTGTGTATCAGCAAGTAGAGTGTTGTACCAAGAACACAAGATTTGGTTTACGAAGATTGGTAAAAATGTCCACACTATTATTGTTTTATTAACTGGTATTAATTGGTTGGCTCTAGGACATTACAAGAGCCATGGAATCCTCAGGCTTCCATGTCTTCACCAGAAAAATGGGGACAATAATACTTTTCTGGTCCATCTCTTAAGGCTACTCAGAAGATCATAGTAATACAATATATGTACTTTGGGCTTTATGACTTTTTTGGTACTGGGGATTGAACCCAGGGGCATTCTACCTCTGAACTAAACCACAGACCTTTTTATTTTTATATTTTTATTTTAAAACAAGGTCTTTCTAAGTTGCTGAGGCTAGCCATGAACCTGCAATCCTCCTGTCTCAGCCTCCCAAATAAGTACTGGGATTATAGATGTTTATGACCATGCCTGGCATGATTGTTTTTTTTTTGTGGTACCTAGGATTGAACCCAGGGGAATTCTACCTTGGAGCTATACCTTCAGCCCTATTTTATTTTTTATTTTGAAACATTGTCTCACTAAGTTGCTGAGAGCCTCGCTAAGTTGCTGAGTCTGGCCTTGAACCTGTGATCCTCCTGTCTTAGCCTTCCAAATACTGGGATTACAGGCATGCACCACCACACCCAGCATGAACTATTTGTATACATACAAATTCTCTTTGTATACATACAAATTCTCTTTGTTTCTCTGTGCCTCAGTTTCCTAATCTGGAAATTAAGTTGATGAGGTCATCAGCAGAGAAAGTACCTTAAATAAAGTAGTTGGCTCAGGGCAGGCACTCAGAGAGTAGCAGCTTTTAATTATCAGTGCTGATTCTTGTGACAGCTTTCAAAGTTGAAATAATATAACTGCACTGTGCACATAAGGAAAGTGCATTCTCAACATTATTACAGTAGTGCTTATCACTACAATTATTACTTTTTAATATTGGGAACCAATCAGGGCTAGTTTATATATACTTTCTGTTCCTATTCTTTGATAACAGTAACATGAAGTTTAATTAATTGCAAGTATTAAGCATGCTTATTAGCAGTAGAAAATTTACTGAAACTGACGAGAAGACAGCAGAGAGCTCACTATAAGGGGTGCTGTCAGAATCCACCACGGAGGATCCCCTTCGAGCATATGCTGCCCTTAAGTACCCTAGGCTGCTCACAGCCCGATCCTTATCAGTGTGGCTTTTCCAGTTTCCTTCATAAAAAGTAGTATGCGACAAGCCTGCTGGGGCAGGAAATAGTTTTGCACTAATGAGTTTGTGCTTCACTGACGCTTTCCCATTAAAATCATGTTAACTGTGTCCCCCCTGTTAATCATCCCAAAATCAGTTTATTAATTAACTCGTTTTGGGAAATCGCAATTTAGTCGCAGCTCTCCAGCTCATTAGCATGTTACCAGGACAGAGAAAATAGATGTCACTGAAACCCCTCCTCGCAAGCTCAGCTCACTGGGGCACTGAGTCTTCCTCAACAGAGGTCCTGTTGGTTTGTTCATTCATTAATTCACTTGAGGAAGAGTTTTCGGATATGTCCTGGGTGAATGACTGTGGACTAGGTTTGGGGACCACAGATGGAAGGCACAACCTCTGGGTCAAGAACATGAGAGAGTCAGAGAGTGCGATTTGTGAACACGAAACAAGTGACAAGGAGAGGGAACATGGGAATCTGTTTTAGTTCCAGCAATTTTTAGACCTTTGTCCTTACACTTGGCCCTGCCTTTCAATGCCAATTCTGAGTCAGTAAGGACTAGGTAAAGGCATATGTGTAGGGAGCTCTGAAAATTTCCAGCCCAGGCTCCTGTTTTATAATAATTATAATATTATGAAGCAGAAGAGGCAACATTAAGGAAGTAGTCACTGTGTGCCAGGCCCTGCCCTGACCACTGTACATGTAATAACTCAATTTAGCTAATGACAGTGATGTAACAACTCATTTAACCAATATTAGTAATTCAAGAATTAGTAACCCACTTAATCCTCACTGTAACCCTATAAGATGGTTGCTAATTGTATCCCCATTTACAGATGAGGAAATGGAGGCAGGTTGCACAGATTTGAACACAAGCAATTTTGCTCCAGAACTGATGAGGAAACAAGACAAAGCAAAGGAAGGAACTTGCCTCAAGTCACACAGAGAGTAGCGAGTACAGAGCTCAGGCCTCTCCAGCGCCCAAGTCAGCATTCTTTCCACCGCGCCTGGTCTGTTTCCAGAAACTCCCACCTCTGGGTCAGGCCACCGACTCCTGCCTGTGCTCCCTGTGGGGAGGGACCAGGTCTCATTTTGACTCGATATCCTCAGTATTTGGCCCATAATATGTACACGTGCAGTTACATGTGGATTGGGTACATGGATGTATAATTATTTAGGATTTAACCATTTGGTAATACAAAGATTTCAGCTGCCCTTTGTGCCTATAAAACACCCATCACAACTTCTTTTCCCATATGTATCCAGATAGTGTTGAGATTAGAAATGGGGGTTCCATAAGTAGACTCTCTACCTCAGTCACTTAGAATTGTGGCCTTGTGCAAGTCATGGAGCCTCTCTCTGAGCTAATTTCCTAATCTTCAAAAGGTAGTGAAAAAAAGTGCCCACTTTTTTAGAAATGTTGGGAAGACTAAATGAGTGAATTCATATGAAAAATTTTAGAACAGTGCTTGACACTGGGTAAAAACTGAGTAGACAAAAATGTCAGTTATTATTGTTATTATCATTCTCTCTGTGGTTGGCAAGGGTGCATGATAAATTGCAACATTAATCAGAAACAAAGGTTCTTGGTAAAACACTGTAGGGTAGACTTTGAGCTTTCTTACCCTGTGTCCAGCCTACGGGGCTGAGCACATCTGGTCTCTGCAGCTAAAGCCAATATCGAGGCAGGGGAGGCCTGGGTTCATGGGGGTGGGGTCTGACTGGCGTCGGCCTGAGGATGCCACGCCAACATGGGGATGAGAAAGAAAGCCTTGCTCTGAGTCCCTGGAGTGAAACCAAGATTTACAAAGTACTGTCATGGCTAAGATGAGGATCCGTGTACATATAAGTAAATACTAAATAAATAAAATGCGATTGCCTCCTTTTGTTTAACAATTTACTAGAGGAGCCTGGGGATGTTTCCTACAAGGGAAGTGGAGAGGGACTGAACCTCTGCAGTCCATGGACGTGGTCTGAAGACAATACCAGGGAGCTGGTCCTAGAAAGCAGAGTTCAGGTCTGGACTTTGCAGCAGTAACTTTCAAGGTTTTTCTTATGAGCAATATTTTTTTTTTATGAGCAACATTTGACCCAGAAGACCAGTCTGTAACACAACTAAAAGAAGAGAATAGAAGAAAGGATTTCTCATGCTCAGCTCTCCCCTCTCCAAAAATCACAAGCATTTCTCCCTGCTGGACCATGAGCTTCTTTGGTAGAGACCCCGGAGTCCGTCTTCCTGCAAGGCTGTGCAGCAGGACACCCGGCAGTGCCCAAGGGAGAATCCATGAGGTGGCAGGACTGGGAAGGGTGGCCAGTTTCTAAGGTCTTCGGGCGGTTCAAGGAACTCTACTTCTATTTAAGCAGGACTTCTTTAGGTTTTGCAAAGGACACCTAGAGTCATCACTAAAAAGGGGTGTGTTTCTCTTAAATTTTAAAATTACAGAATATTAAGAAGAACCAGTCAAACAACAAGCTCTTTAGCGAGCTGAGTAGGTACCTGAGGAACATTTTCTACAAGGCTCCTTTCTCTTCTGATGAAATGGAGGCCATGGAGGAGGTCGCTTTAAACGCTTGCTGCTCAGCCAGCTGCTCAGACCCAGCTCTGACCGAGGTGGTGGTGCTGATACCATGGAGCAGCTGTGTTTAATGGAGCAGCTGCCGTTCATTGATACCTTGTGCAAGACACCTGGACTACCTGCCTTATCTTATCCTCCTGTGTACTCTGGGAGGCAGGGTGGTAAGCACTCTGCTAGGTGCTCATCCTATGTTAACTCTTCCCAGACCCAGGGGAGACACCTAGACTACCTGCCTTATCTTATCCTCCTGTTTACTCTGGGAGGCAGGGTGGTAAGCACTCTGCTAGGTGCTCATCCTACGTTGCCTCTTCCCAGACCCAGGGGAGACACCTAGACTACCTGCCTTATCTTATCCTCCTGTTTACTCTGGGAGGCAGGGTGGTAAGCACCCTGCTAGGTGCTCATCCTATGTTGCCTCTTCCCAGACTGAGGGGAGACAGTGTCCATCCACTTTGCAGTTATGTTGGGATGGGTCCATATGACTGATTTCCAGCCGGTAGGGTGTGGGTCAAAGTCATACCCTTCCAGGCTTGGCTATGAAAGCCACTGTGTAACTCTTTAATTCTTTCCTTCTCAGGCACAGTAACCTCAGACATTCTATGCTCCAGGTGAGTAGCTACAAGGCAGAGGAAGAATGCTCCACCCACATCGGACTTAGCATAAACAAGTGATAAATAGTGTCATGATTCACTGAGGGGATATTTTTACTGCAGCCAAGTCTGATCTATTCTGACCAGTGTGGGCAAGTTTTATCATGATCCCATTTTATAGTTTGTGAAATCGAGGCTTACTGAGGTTGAACAGTTAGTTAATGGGCAGAGTCAGGATTAAAATCCAGGTCAGTTTGACATTAGGGCTGTACTCTTTCTCTCCTACCACAACTATGATGTAGAGGGAGAGGCCAGTGGATGGAGAAACAGCAAAGAACTACAAGACTTGGACCCGGCTGTGTAACTTGGGACAGGTTTCTTTGGCTCTCTGATTCTGCTTGCTGGATTAAGTAAGAGCAAGCCAAATATTTCTCACCCCTTCTCTCATCAACTTTGGAGACTGACAAAGGAGGCTGACTTTGATTAGTGTGCATTGTATATATATGTTGGACATACATACAATGTGCACTGAACTCCAATAATATATATAATTGATACATGTGAATTAAGATACAATATTGTGTGTGTGTGTGTGTGTGTGTGTGTGTGTGGTATTAGAGACTGAACCAAGCTACACCATCAGCCTTTTTAAATATTTTTTTTTGTTTTGTTTTGAAACAGGGTCTCCCTAGGTTGCTGAGAGTCCAAGTTGCTGCAGCTGTCCTCAAACCTGAGATCCTCCTGTCTCAGTCTCTCAAGTACTGGGATTACATAGGCATGCACCACTACACCTGGCTAAAAAAAAAAAAAAAACACCATTTTTTTTAAAAAGAAAAATATGTACTCCTTGAATCCTTCCTTCTCTTTCTTTTTCCTTTCTCTTTTTAAATATTGCTTTTCATTTCAGCCTTTCTTGGCACTCTTTCTAATATCTCTCACTCATGATCCACTCTTCGTGTACTTTATTTTTGTTCTTGGTACAAAGTGGTCACTATCTGATGATGTTGTATACTGCAGGCACTTGCCCAATTTGTTTACTGTATCAACCTCACTTCTCGAACACTGCTTGGCATCCAATATTTGTTGAATATGTTAAATGAACCATTGATTCATCGAACAGATGGCTATTCTCCCACTCCTCTTGTGAAATACATCCAGGGACAGAATTCCCAGAGGGGCAGAACATGAATGCATCTGAAGGGCTTTGTTGGTAGGAGGGCATGAATGAGAGACTGGACATGGAGAAGAGGAGAGACTCCCAAGAGCCACAGCTTACGCTTGCCATTTTGAGGTCCTTCTGAACTTGGAAGTGCGCTGCCCTCACATGGTACCAAAGTGAGTCAGACACACTTTGGTCCATGGTTCTGGTACACCAGCGACGTGGCCTCCATAGGCAGGGACCATGGTTCTTATTCTGCATCAGCCACATCCAGCAGGGAGATTCATAAGTAGCTGCGTGGTCAGTCTATGTTGAGAGAACGCATGGACTAGAGAACTTCCCTTCGCTTATGTGTCTCCTTGCTCTGGTTTCAGACTCTCCACTCTCTGTTTCCAATCTCACTGTCCACCACCCTCACCTGCCAGAGGCACAATCATCCTAAATGGATCCCTCGTCCCTCTTTCTTCTGTTCCTGCTAATAATTCCCATTCCATACTCATTTCCTCCATAAAACCTCTGTTCCCACACAAAAAGCATTTCTTTTTTCTCTCTTCTTTAGACATTTTGTTTGTTGAGGAGGAACTCTGTATTATTCATCTCTTCAGCCTCAATCCACAGTGTCTGACACCATATAATCACAATAACAATTAAAATAAAAATAATAAGAGCAGCTGTTGCTTATTGAATGAACTCACTCTGGGTCAGATACTGTGTCAAGAATTTTATGTGATAAAATTCATTTTACAGATGATAAAATGTTAATTAAGTAGTAGGACACAGACCTCAAAAGTCATAATATTCACCCAAGTAAATATTAACTGAACTGAATTAAAGAAGGAAAAAAAGTGAAGCAGCTTAAACAGTTGTTTCTACTTGATGTGCCTGTGTTGGTATGTATATGTTCATTTTTTTTCCCTTAGCATAAAAAAATCCTATTTCCTAGAGCCTACAGGCATGAAAATGAGCCAAACCCAAACAAGGCAACATGACACTCATCAGGCCTTTGAGGGCTGAGACAAGGAGGGCTTTCTGTGAGGCTCTTACTTTGACCCTTTTCTGGAGAAGCCCTTGACTCACCAGCATACCCCCCTCTCTCAGATACAAGTGACACAGGACTCTCGACCCCATCCCCCAGTAGCAATTATGGAAACCACTTGAGTTGCAAATTAATATGCAATTATGATTTTGGCAAGCGCTCCAAGGAAACCCAAAAGGGCTTAATTGAGTGGCGCTTTCCCATGTGCCCATCCCTAGACAAATGGGACAAAACACTTTCAGACACACACTGGCTCCAGACGACAGAGGGGAGGCTGCTATGACCGCAGGGGGCTGAGGGTACTGACATCTGAGGTGTGGTGATGGGAATTCAACCTGACAAGGATGTGTTGTTTGGGTTTGCTAAGCTTCAGTGGGAAATCACACCATTAAGGAGCTTACAATGTAGAGAAGGCGATAGAAAAACAAATCCTACCACAATTAAAATAAAATGTCATAAGTTTTCCCTGATGAGATTCTTTGGAACCCGGTCAAAGACTAGGGATTCAGCCTATGTGGGGGAAGGTTGAGAAATTTGGGCCCAACTCTGGGACCCCATAAGCCTTGAACTTTAGCTGTGCAGCACTGAGAATGGAGTCAACCCAAGGATGAGAATATAGGCAGCTAACTTTGGGTTTCAGCCAAGCAAGCAATACGACCATGAAATGTCCTACCTCACACCATATACAAAAACAACTTCTAAACGCAATAAAGATCAAATGAAAAAATAAGAAAATTAGTATATCTGCATAACCTTAGAAGTTACGGAAACTTTCCTAAGCAATATAAGAAATTCAGAAACCTACAAGGAAAAGATAAATAGCTGGGCATGGTGGTTCATATCTGTAATCCCAGTGTACCTGGGAGGCCAAGGCAGGAGGATCGCAGGTTCAAGACCAGCTTCAGCAACTTAGTGAGACCCTTTTTTCAAAAGTAAAAACTAAAATAGGGCTAGTGGTGGGACTCAGAGGTAGAATTCCCCTGGGTTCAATCCCCAGTACTGCAATAAATAAATGAATAAATAAATGAATAAATAAATAAATAAATACATAAATAAAAAGGAAAATATATATCTATTTTAATGCATAAATATTTACATGCTAAAATTTACATGCTAAAATTTGTACATGCTAAGAAACTACAAAGTCCAAATCACAAAACAAAACAACAACAAAAAATGATAGTCTGAAAAAATATTTTTAATATATATTAAATAAGGTTATGGGGATCTAGGTCAATGTGCCTGCATACAAAGTACTTTCACAAATTGTTAGGATAAAGTCAGGTCAAATTAATTAAAAAACACAGGCAAAGGTCATGCATAGGGGATTCATGGAGGACAGCACATGGAAAGTGCTCTTCCTAACTAGTAGCTAGAGAAATAAATGGACATTGAAGCAATAAGATAACACATTTCACTATCTAGATGACAAACAACGAAGATGGAAAAATATCTGTATCTTTTGGGGAGATATAGAGCAATAGGCAGAAACTCCTGGTGGAAGTATGAATTAGTAACACTTTGGGAAAGTTACTTTTAAATCTTTTTTAAAATTAATATTACATGTATCATTTAGTTTCAGACATAGGTCCATCCTATACTAAAAAGTATGGGTATGTAAGAATTTATTTATAATGAATTATTTATTTATAATTTATTTATTGCAGCAAATAACACAAAACATCACAAAAGAAACCTGGAAACAACTTGAATGTCCACTGATGTGGGAATCATGAATAAATAGCAGTATATTGTATAGCTATTATGATATAGGAGTTAGTTTTATATCATTTTATAAATTTTGACCAGGAGCAATCTCGCAAGGTATTGCTAAATGAAAAAAAGCAAGCGAAATGTATATATTATAATTGTGAAGGTAAAAACAAATAACAATGACAATATTATTTGTGCACATATGCATATTTTTATGGGTACGGAAAACAGTGTTGAAAAAGGAGTAGGGTGGGAATAAATATTAGATTTTTACTTATTCATCTCTAATTAGAATGAATATAAATTGCTTGTTTTAAAAAAATACCTAAATAATGAGGATACAAAAAGAGAACCGCTGAGAATGAATGAATAAATTATAAAGGTTGTAAAACAGAGCCAAGGTAATGAATGGGCTTTCCACTCCAGGAAGGATTTTGGAAGAGGCTGGGTGACTACGTGTTGGGGGGTGCTGTGAAAGGGATTTCTGATCTGGGTAGGAGTTTCATAGGAAAACATTTAAATTCCCCTCTAGCTCTAAGAATCTTTGGTGGAGTTAGGGGAAAACAAGGCTAGCATAGGGTCATGCGGGCATATCAACGAAGGGGGAACTCTTGTAGGAAGTGGGAGGGGCTCAGGTAGAGACAACTGCAAAGTGGAGCTGGAGCAGCCAAATATGAAGGCCACCATGGCCAGTGAGCAGCAGGTCTCGGGTGGCCTTTGAGGGAGCACTCTTAGTAGTGGGTAGCAGCTGAATCTGGATTACTGGGACTGTAGGAATGAGGGAAAGAGTGATGTAGAGTCAGCAAGCTCTGGGCCTGAAGAAAGATGAGAGAAAGCTGCTAACTTGAGGGTGGAAGGGCAGAAAAGGTCAGCACTGGATAGACCTGAGCATGTTCACAGAGAGGCTACTTATGCAAGTAGATGATCTATTAAATGATGTCTGCCGAGGGGCTCGGGTAGATGACTGAACACAGTGAGAGGGTGCCCAGGTCTGGCTGGGGATGGACCCCTTGCTCTCTGAAACAGGAGTTCAGGACAAGGACAAGATGCGGGACTTTGGATGGTTGAATCTTTGGAGATAAGCAGATCTTGGTTCAGAATGCTCATTGCTAGCTCTGTACTCTTACCTAAGTCTTAGACTCTTACTATGTAGAAATGTTTAATGTTTCCTTTTCAAGTTTGTTGTACTAAAAACAACACAAAACACACATGGGGTCTGAGCATAATCTACACTGAATAAATGACAAGCATGGCTACTGCTGAAGAGACAGATGTCCTGCAGAGAGGAGGGACCACCTTTTGGAGATAGACACACAGGGGAATCGGGGCCTGGACACTCATTCTCTGGTGTCCATGGAGATCCCAAGTGAGGATGTTTTCCTCATCTATGAGTTGGGGCTATGAACATAAGGTTATTGTGAAGTTCAGAGATGAAATTTGGCAAGTATTGTGCCTGGAACAAAGAAAGGGCTTCATACAGAGAAGCTGTTATTGTTTATTTTTCTCTTCATCTTTTTCATAGGAGGTGAGGTCATGGAATGACAGTCTTCACAACACAGTAGGAACAGTCTGAGAAATAAACAGTTTTCCAAGTGGCAGAGAGGCCTTGCTCAATGAACGCGGTGTTCTCCAGCTGTTCTTGGCTTCCTGGAATTGGGAGTCAGAAGGGGTGGTTGGTGGGAAGCCAGGGTGAAAGAACAGAGAAGGCCGGTTGCTCCTTTTGATTGCCCTGCCCTCACTCTACCCTGTAATTAACCTTTATTTGAGCAGCTACATCTTGTAAAGATTTCCTTGTGAACCTGTGTTTTTATATGGGCTATGCAGAAAGCATATCCAGGTGGACTTATGATTTGATCAGTTGCTTCCTGGGTGATACTGGGCAAGGGGTTTTATGAGCTTCAGATTCCTATCGGTAAGGTATCTAATAACGCCCACACTAGGATTCAATAAGCATTAGTTGACATAGAGCCAGGCTTTGTGTCGATACTCAGTAAGTATAAAGTTTGTTTCCGTTGGATGCTAATGATGGTCCTTGTTTCCTTTATCTCCAATTCTTCACAGTCTACCATGAGACCTGGCTCAGAGAAGGTATGTGTTATAAGAAACATTTCATAAGTAAATGGATAAAAGAGTGAACCAATGGACTAATGAATTCTAGTGAGGACAATATCAAAATGGATAATGCCTGCGAATATCACCCCACTGCACGTGATACAGGCACGTGGTTCTGGTCTCAGGAAGTACAGTACCTATGAGACGTTTTTACTTGCCATCAGTGATAGTGATAAAATCATAAATTATTTCACAGCCGACAGTAATTAGACAAGAGGGTCGCTGCAGCCTCTCTATCTTTCAGATCTCTGGGAGCATTTATGGGGCTCAGAGGGAAGACATTTCCTACCACCCAGCACTGTGGGGGTCCTGTATTCATGGGCCTGATGGAACCAGAGTTAGGAGAGAAGCCAAGCTCAGGGCTGACTGTTACTGCTACCCAGCAGACCCCAGGCTGACTGGAGGACTCCAGCAGGGTCCTTGGGTTCCAGACAAATAAGTAAGCTATGAGCTATATGAAATTGGCAAGTCCTATTCTCTTTTTGGTTCTCAGTTCTATTTCCTGTAGAATCGGAAGTTTACATTAAATGTCCCATAAGAAGCCGGGCGTGGTGGCGCATGCTTGTAATCCCAGTACTTTGGGAGGCGGAGACCGGAGGATCCGGGTTCGCGGCCAGCCTCAGCTCTCTCTCTCTCTCTCCCTGTCTCTCTCTCTACTTAGTGAGGCCCTCCGCAACTTCGTGAGACCCAGTTTCAAAATAAAGTATAAAAAATAGAGCCAGGGGTGTAGCGCGGAGGTAGAATGCCCCTGGGTTCAATCCCCGGTACCGCAAAAAAAAAAAAAATGTCCCATAAGGCTCTTTGCATTGTTGGAACCCTAGGTCCACATCTATCTCTTTGAGTGAGTATTAAGTTAGATTTTAGGTTCAGGGATATGAGAGAGAGAGAGAGAGCATGTGCATGCCTGTGTAGGTTTTCTGAGGTCTGTTCTGTAGCTTTCAGATATTTTTGTTTGTTGCACCAACTTGAATGAACTCAGTTGATGATGAAGATGGCACAAGTTAAACTAATTCTAAAAGGAGACACAGCGGCCTTCTAGTATAGCTGCTGGCTTTTGTTTGGCTGCCATCACTCCTATTTCTAAATCCCTTATGAATTAAACATGTATCCTGATTTACTGATTCTCATTGCCACTCTGCTCCTCATGGCCTTAGAATTTGTGACTTTCAAAAGTCAAGTCTTTTCATCTTTAGACACAAATCACTGACTCAGAAGAAGGGGGCAGGGGTGACTTGGTCAAGGTTCCTCAGCTTGGACTCCACCAAGAACTTCTGACTCTCCACTCTGCCCTTCTTCCTCCTCGGCAATCTAGAGACAGGCTCGGGTTCAAGTGCCACAGTGATGGACAGTGCTTGGACATAGACTGCCCTGGGAGTGTCTGATGGTCAGGTCTTCACTGAAGCAAATTTTAACGGAAAGAACAGAGAATGAGAACAAAAGACAAGTCTCAGATGGCATTAGCCTCAGGTTCCTCATCTATAAAAAGTAGGATGATCCTACTGTGCTTCCTCCCTTGGAAACTTTTGGGGGATTTAAGTGAAATAGTCCCTAGGCAGTAGCCTATCCATTGTCAGGATATAGTGGCGTTTTCCCTGAGAATTGCCTGAACATGAGTGAGGGACTGACTGGGCTTAACTCTCCTCATCACCCAGACTATAAAAATCATGTATTCTTATTTCAGTTCCACAAAGAGGGTAATTTACATAAAAATGCACCAGTGCTTTGAGCTCTCTGCCAAGCAGAAACTTGAGAGTGCCAAGGCACAGCCCTCAGGGACCTACCTATCCACCCTCCCTCCTGTGGCACCCAGGCCTGAGCCAGCCCCTGCTAGGATAGACCATGGGCCTGCCCCAATTCCCCTGGGTTTGCATAACGCAAAGGAGGCATTCACTTTAATAGTCCCACCCTCTCTAGGCTGAGATGCTGTTTCCCTTCCTGCAAATACCCTGGTGCAGATGCATCACATTTCTGACCACCCATGCTCTCACCCAACAGATCCGAATGATCATTTAAAAGCTCTGAGTGAAAGCTCAAGCTTCTGATTGATCCGATAATATTGTCTCGTTCCCATTTTAAGCTACCTGTTCTTTAAATTGCATATAAAAATACAGTCCATGCAATATTAATACACTAATGAATAATACACTAACAATTCGAAACACACCAACCCACCCAAAGATTTTTCATCTCTTGCATGTTTCATCAGAGACACTTGGTATATACTGAATAATCGTTAGGATGATGAAAATGATAATACCAATGAAATAAATACAGAACAGTTTTTCCATGGTGGGGAAAAACATGAAAGGTAATTCTCAATTATAAGTAAAAAATGGATGCCTGCAATGCAGGGATGGGCTCTGCCTGTGATGTATGGCAGGTAAGGGCGGCCGCAGGTGCACGTAACGTAGATATCACAGCCCCATCTATCTAGTGCTGCCGGAGAAGGTGGTATCATACAAAAACAGGCTCCTAACCTCAGAAGTAAAATAGTTTGAGAAAAAGGGCGTGGACTTTTGAGATGGCTGGCTTTGGATTCAAATACTGGTTTAGCCACGTATTGTCTCCTGAACTCCTGTAATCGTCCCCACCCCCCACCCCCGGGATTATGGTGAAGAGTGGATCAGGTCATATACATGAAAATGCCTGGTGGGGGCCTGACACCTGGAAAGTGCTCAGCAAACCATTTCCTTCTCCATGGCAGAGTTGATGGTACCAGCAGCAGATGCTACCTCCCTTCCCTTTAAGCCTTTTTAAGAGTTTGAACTTTCTCATGAAACTGCTTTAAAAATCCAGAGGATTCTTCTTATTGGTGGATATGGGAGTATGTCTCTATTGGAATTTGGGGATCTCTGATTTCCAAATAGAGGGGTGTCTATTTAGACACCAAACAAATATAGATGTGTAAGCATGGATAGGACACTAAGAAGAGACTGAGTGGAGTGTACACCTGTATATAAACTTTCTTTTAATCATGAAGCTTAGTGGATGAAATAAAATCCACTATTTTGAAAAAAGCATTTTATATGGGATTTGTTTTATGAAGTATTGTGAACTTTTCTTCAAATTGAAAACAATTGCTTTCATCCATCCTTTCATTTTTTCGATTAGCAGTCTCTCACTGAGAGCCAGCCATGAGTTAGTCACTATTCTGTAAACACTGAAGGTGTAAAGACATGATCTAGGAGGGAGGATAGACCCATAAATGGTTGCATGCTTCAACAGAATGAAAAATGCTAAAATAGAGGACAAAATGAGACTAGAATGACTGATTAGTTCTGTGATCAGGAGCTACTCCTCCAAGGAGTAGCATTTAGGGTAAAGAAGGTAGGGAAGTGCATTCTGTGTTTAAAGAATAGTGCTAGAACAGACACAGTCAGGGATCCCCAGGCAAAATAGAACCCATGAGGACTAGGGCATAAACACCTTTCAAGGGAAATAAGATAGCCAAGCCAGCTCGGAGTTTTATGGGGTTAAGAGTTGTGATGGTTAGTCTGGATTGTCAACTTGACTGGATCATGAAACATCTAAGATTATGTGACTTTGGGTGTGTTGATGAGATCATTGATTTAGGTAATGGCAGATTGAAGGGAAGTCCTGCCCTGAATGTAGGCAGCACAGTTCTGATAGGCTCAGGACCTGGACAAAAAAGAGAGAGCCGCATGAATGCACGCATCGTTCTTCCTGAAGAAAGAGTGTCTGCTCTCATCTGAGATATCAGCCTTCAGCTCTTCAAACTGGACCTTCACTATCATTTCTCCAGAAAGTTTCCTGGCTTTCCCTCTTGGACTGGGTCTGAATTAGTAGTTGCTCCAATTCTGAGACTCCAGCTCTTGGAATGTTCGGCCAGCTGCTGGTTCCTTGGGCTCTCCACATGCAGTCAGCAACTTGGGACCACACTGTTTTGGACTTTAAGCTGATTTGATAAATTCCCTTTTACCATATATGTGTCCTGTGAGTTCTCTTACACTAGTTAACCCTGACCAAAACAACAGTTGAACTAAAAAAACTAGGAGTTAAAAGTGCATCTGTCTTCAAGGCTATGGGTGTGAGATAAGACGTAGGAGATGGGAGGCTGGGAAAGTCAGCTCAGCCTTCTGAGCTAAAACCTAGACAAAGCAGTGGCTGCTTTATTCTGAAAATAATAATATTAGAGATGTTCCAGATAATAAGGGTAAACTCCAGGTGGTGAAGGACAAATGCATGCATAGGATGGTCACTAAAGTAACCCGCATTATCCTTAGCAGCACAGTAAAGCGCATGCCCCTAGGTGGAGACTTAAGGTGTAATGAGACATGATCCATGAAGAAGCACGAGGAAGAAGAGCACCAGGGCAACTAAAGTCCCACCTCTGTATGTGATGACAAGAGATCAAGTTACTGCCAACCCCATAGATGCCTAAAAGCTTTTGCCTTTCCCTGGAGGCAGCCTGGGGTCTCTGTCCTCTGTGTGTTGTCTCCCTTCTGACTCAAGCAAAAGTCCTTAATAAAGCTTTGCCTGTGCTGAAACTCCTCTGGGTCCAGTGTTCATTTTTACAACTCTGGATCCAAGAACTCAAGTTCAGTAACAGAATCAATCAAAGTGGTAAGTGGCATGGGGTGGTGGCAATAAATACAGAGCATATGGTGTGCTGTGTGCCTGTATCCGGGTACTGACTGGGTATGTTCTAACACTGGTTGCTATCTCTCATTGATTGCCAAGTGTGTCATTATACACTTTGCAAAGCGCTTACCCATGCTCTCTCTTCTGGTCATTTTAACAACCCTGCAGGCTATGCATGGTTGTCTCCATTTTACCCTTGAAAAAACTGAAATTCAGAGAAGTAATGAATAGACAGGGATACACTCAGAATTTCATTTCATCTTTCTGGTTCAAATGTTGTATTTCAGCTCTACTAAATTCCAAGGCATTGCTTTAAAAGGGACATAGAAGGGAGTGGACAGGACCTTGCACCTAAAAACATGTTGTAAGTCAAAGACTCAGATGTGAACTGAAGTTCTAAAACTTCAGGCAAGGTATGATCAGTCCCAACTTCGAGGCCGGTAAGCTACCAAGTTCATGGTCGGGGTGAAATTTAACAGAAGAGGAGCTTTTTGAATTAGGGCTTGAAATATGAGTTGGACTTTGCAAGCTGAGAAGAGGAAAGGGCACAGCAGTTCAGGGGAGCTGTAGAGTCTGGCAAGTACGGACGTGATGCTGGGGTTAGCAACAGAATACAGAGGAGGGAAGAGAGGTAGAAGGAACTGGGACGTTTAAATTTATCTTCAGGATACCAAGATTTTCATGCCATTTTCTTTTCTAGTCAGAAAATAAATGTGAAAACTTGGTTAGGCAAGGCTTTCAACCTTCTTTATTTTAATTTTTTTGCCCCCATTTGTTAAGAGTGGTCCAAGAAACTGCCATGGGGCAAAGTCTTATACTATGAAAATAGCAATCAGAAGGACATTCTGGAAATATGGGGAATTATGTTGTAATGGACTACAGTGACCTGACCAAGGGCCAAAGGTCACCATGTGGCAGCGAACTAACTTGACTCACACATACCTATCAGAGTCACTTCCTCCATCAGGCAGCAGACATGAGGCCTTCTGCCTCACCAGAAAAAGCAGCTCACAACCCCTTAAACTGCCACTGTTAAAGCCTTCAGCAGTCTCGAGAGAGCTGTGGACACGCTAGTAGATCATCTTTTGACCAAATCAATCAATTGGTAGGTAATGCCACTACCTGTGCTGTGTGACACGGGTCAAGTACCATTTTGCCTTCCTGAGCCTCAGTTCTCCATCAGTAAAATGAGGAGACAGGAATGTGTTCATCAGATTTCCGTTACTGTGACAAAACATCTGAGATAAATTTACTTAAAGGAGGAAAGGTTGGCTTATGGTTTCAGTTCATGGTTGGCGCAGTTGCTTTGGGGCTTAAGGTGAGGCAGAGCATCATGGCAGCCAGGAAGCAGAGGGAGAGAGGGCAAAGAAGAGATGGAAAGAGGGAGAGGGAGAGGAAGAAGAAGAGAACGGGTCACTCCCAAGGAATGCCCCCAATGACCTGCTTCCTCCAACTAGGCTCTACCTCCTAAAGTTTCTACCACTAGCAATAGCCTGCTAAATTATAAATCTGTGAATTAATTAATCCATTCCTGAAGTCAGAGCCCTCATGATTCAATCAGCTCCCAAGTCCAAGCTCTGAACACTGCTGCATTGGAGACCAAGCCTTCAACACATGAGCTCTGGGGGGAATTTAAGATCCAGATTATAATATAGGAATAGATACTCCCTACAATTGTCTCCGGTGTAATGTTCCATAGCAATGACACATGACAATTCATCCAGGGCCACCTGTGCTTGGTCCACATTTCTCAAGATATCCCTCCTTGGTAAACTATTATGTATTAAGAAAAAAGGAAAACCAACAAACAAATAAAAAACCATTGTCAAACAATAGAAAGCAACAAACAAGGAGGGAGAGATTCAACAGTCAAATTGGGCTAAATAAAATTAGACAGGTTTCATTATTGCCAGCCTTCAGTGATTTGAAGTGCAGCAGAAATCTCTGGGAGGGTGAGACATAGAACTCTTCCAGAACTTGTTTGTCTACGTAATCATATTTCTCCTGGAGCTGGTGTTCGGTGGATCATACTTAGAAAAATGCTATTCTATGTTTGGCCTAATGAGTTCCAACCCTGGGCAGTTCTTTCTAAGGCTCAGGGCAAAGGGTAGTAGCATAGAGAGCCCTGGACTGGGTGTCTGGACTCAGGGATAACCATGCTTTAAGTCCAGTTCTGACACCTTTCTTACATTGTGACTCTAGTCAAGTCATTGCCCCCCTCCTTCCTCATAATTAAAACAGACTGGATAAGGTGATCTCTGATGTCCTTTTTGGTTCTAATACTCTATGAATATACTTTATGATAGCTTGTTCATTCTTTTTTATTCATTCAGCAAATGTGTGCAGTGCAGAAGCTGTGTGTCAGTAATTGGAAAGAGATTTTTAAAATATCCAATACCTGCCCTGATGTCTCAGGTCGGGGAGAGAGACACATACACATAGACAGTCACAGTCTAGCTTGACCAGCGCTTGTGTCTGAGGTGGCTCAAAGTGGGTATCTCACCAGCCTGGTGGAGGGGGTGGTTAGATAAGGCTTGGTGGAAGCAATGACACTTGCAGGATGAATAGGAGCTAACATGGTGGTCAAAGAAGCTCAGATGAGGGATGCCATGGATTAGGGCAAAGAGAAAAGAGTGAATGCAACACATTTTGGGAACTGAAACAAGATCAACAACAAAAATGACAGGAGGAACAGCAGCAGTGGCTATGATGTTTCTGTGCTTTGTATTTATTAATCTCTCCTATAATCCTATACAGAGTTACTTATTATTATATGATTTTATAGTTGAAACAGCCAACTCATTTTGTTTTGGGGAGAATTCTCCCTGCATATGGTTAACTCTCAGCTAATCCCAAATAATCTATCCATTTCTTCTATTACTCATGTCAGTTTCAATCCAAAATTCATTTTTTTCCTTTCATTTAAGTCACTTCTGGCTGCTTCTTACCACGTCCACCAAGGGCATACAATGCAAACTCCTTTCAATATTAGCTTAGGCAGAACATGAGAAAGCACAGGACCATGATGTATTTCAAACCCAAAATGAGTAAACTGTAGATTTTTCAAGCAACAGCTCCTCTCTCCATTAGGGTGGATAATTGTGATTAGGGATTAATTAGTTCAATTGTCCTTTCTCACTTTGGAAAAGCTTAGAAAATTTTTATATTAATGCACTCAGTCATCAATCATTTCTTGAAAACCTATCCCATGCCAGATACTGAATAAAACATTTGGGGAATTATATCCACTTTTTCATGATTCAGTGCAGGTAGTGCCTCTTCCAGGAAGGCTTTCTGGCTCCTCTTCACCACCTCTGCAGCAAGCAGGATCAGGCAACTTTCTCTGTGCTTCCAAATTGCTCCATACCCGGCTTAATCATAATACTTTGTTCACTGTAGTTCAACTGTCTGGTTGCTTATGTATCATTTTTGGTTTGATGTCTATGAGGGAAGAGAAGGTGTATGTTATGTTAACTGCTGTATTTCCATTGCCTGGCTCACTGCCTGGCTGCATAGTCAGTCTAACAAATAGTTATTGATCAAATGGATGGTCTTTTAGTTATTTGGATACAGAGACTATGTCTAAAATTTTAAAAAACCAAGGACTTTCCAATATGCTTAGAACATAGTAGGGGCTCCTTAGAAATTTGTTGAATGAAATGAAAAAATAAAAAATAAGATGCAAGTTCTCTGTCTCAGTGAATTTATTTACAGTCTAGAAAGGAGATTTGTTGACTTGTTGGTTAGTTGATTTGTTGTTGACCAGCATCTATCCTCTACATTGGGCAAGAGGACTTCATTCTTCTCTATGTGTGGGCCAGGCTGTTTGGATGGGGCTCCACACCCAGTAATAGGAACAGAACAGCTCATTCTAGAAATTGATTCAGAAGTGAGCATCTGAACCAATTCTTGAACAGAAAGAAAATATGAATTCCAACTCTTGGGGGCCAGGGAACTAGAGGGGAACCTGGCCTACACTGGTGCTGGAAGTAAGAATTGGAGCTTGGAGCTTTTGTAATCAACTGGCTTCTATGAGGGAAGCCGCCCAAGACTGGAGCCAGCCAGAGGAAGGAAAGCGGAGCGATTGCTCCAACCTGAGCTATGGGTTAATATATTTCCTTTTGTTGTTGGCAGTGCTGTGAGTTGAGGTTATCACTCATTTCTAATAGAGTTACAACTGGTAGAGACACGGACCCATGACATTGTGAGGGAAGAAGATTGCAGATAAAGTGCTGAGATAATTCAGAAGAGTGTGGTCCTTCTAACGAAGAGCTCATGAGACAGGAGGAAATGTTTAAATGAGGCCATGGGTGCAGACGATCACTTTGAGAGCACAGGTGAGAATCAGGTGGAAATGTTTTAATCAGGCCTTGAGATACAAAGAGGATCTATCCATCAAAATAGGTGGTCACTTCCAGAAGAGGAACCTGCAGGAGCCAAGTTATGAGGACGAAAGCACAGGGAACACTGAGGAATAAATACTTGACTGGAGCCTAAGATGGAGAGGTCTACCTTAGGCAGTGACAGGAGAGAAGCGAGGACAGGCAGAGACCAGCTCAGTGAAGCCTCTCCTGTCAGGCACTGCAGATGGTCTCTGTGGCAGATCTGCATCTCTTCTCCTGGGAGGTATGGTGCAAGGTGGTACTGTCCCACCCAGTGCCCACTGGCTTGCATGCTAGGACCTAAAGAGAAACTCCCGAGTCCATCCCAGACTTTTGGGATCAGAAGCAGAGCCCACCTGCTGGCCTTATGACAGATGCCGTAGGCTCTCCCCTCTCTTCTGCCTCTTTCCTGAGCCACATGCAGATTCCTCACTGCCTGTTTGTAAGGAAAGGGAGGGGAAAGCAGAACAGAGAGGCATGAATGAAAAGACCCTTTTGAAGTCACAGATCCCATCATGGAAATGCATCCCAAAGCTACACCTCTCCACAGTGGGAGTGAATTTACTGAAAGGAGGGAAGGAAGGAAGAACCACAAAGATGGTTCTGTGAAGATCCTCTTCATTTGTCAGGGTCACACTACTACTGTTTGGGTGTGGTTTGGCCCCTCTCAGACTGAGGGTGGAACCTTCATTCCCAATGCAACAGTACAGAGAGGTGATGGGACCTTTAAGAGGTGGGTAGGTTATAGGGGCACCACCTTCATGAATGGATTAATGCCATTCTCCAGGGAATGATTAGTTCTCATGGAAGTGGGTTTATTTTCACATCCATGGGTTGTTATAAAAGGGAGCTCAGCTTCTTTGGCTTTCTCTTGCTTCCTCTCTCCCCATGTGACCCCTTACACCTTTGTATCATGTTATCACAGCACAAGGCTCTCACCAGAAGCCAAGAAAATGCCAGCTGTTGGACTTCCCAGCCTCCAGAACTGTGAGCTGAAAAAACCACTATTCTTTATAAATAACCTTGTTTCATGTATTTTGATACAGTAACAGAAAACAGACTATGACATGTGGCAAGGAAGCACTGGGCCTTAGGAAGAGACATCTCCAATTGACAATTGGGCTGTCTATGGAATCACAGACCTCTCTAATACAGAGGACAAGTTTTCACCTTCCACCCACTCTGATGTCTGAACCAACATGGGTGTTTCAGGCCCTTTCAACTCAGCTCAAATTAGCTGAAAACTTATGCAAAATAAGCTTTCTATGCAGGGCCAGTCCCATGAGCATGCAATCTATTCAGTTACACAAGACCCCATGCTTTGAAGGGTCCAAATCTTGATTTAGTACTTATGTGTCACCATCTTAAAACTTTTCATACTTTCTGAACCAAATGCCCTGTGATTTTCATTTGGCACCGTGCCTTGCAAATTAAGTAGCCTGTCCTGCTTATTTGTCTCAGAGGATGAGAGGGAAAAGTTAAGTTGCTATGATTTGGCCCCTCTCCTTTGGCCATCTAGTGGTGAGAACTTGCCTTGCCTGGTATGCCCCTGCACATCACCAGCACCTGCCCAGCCTCTCTTCCCTTTCTCCTATTCTCCCTCCCTTAGAAAACACAGCCTCTGCCCGCAAGAGACTACATGCTTTCTCTACCATGTTTTCTCTGATCCTTCGTATTAAGTGCATTTCCTCTTGCTCTGTTATCTTACATTGAATCTTTGCCATTTTTGGCTCTTAATATGTTTACTTTTGCCATGTAGGATGGAGCCAGCATAAACTTTTAGAGAGAAAGACCTAGATTCAAATGTATGATTTTGGATATCATGAATTCTCTGAACCTCAAGACCTTCACTGGTAAAGCATGAGGAAGAACTACTTATCACTGAAAGTTATTGAGGGCATTAATGGAGATGCATCTAGGATATCATATCTTCTGGCTTGCCCAGGACAGCTCTGGTTTATACCTATTGTCCAGATGTGATTATTAATAATGTCTTCTCTTAACCCCAATATGTCCTGGTTTGTATGAAACAATGTATAGATCTCTGGTTTCACATTTAAAAATGCCCTGGAAGGTATCTGGTGCATAGTAGGTGCTGAATGGGAAATTTTTTCTTTTTAGATTTTCCCTTTCTTTAAGGGTTGTGTATGCATGCATTCTTGTATTCCTGCCAAACTTTACAGATTTGTAATTAATGGCAACGTATGCAGAAGCTCAAGAAAACTACTGTATGATGGGGGAAAAGATGCCAAACTACAGATATCATCATGCCTCTAGCTTCCCAGGGGTTGTGGTGCTGAGTTGTGTGTCATCTACAAAGCTTTGAATTAGGGAGCAGGGGTCATGCTAACCTGCGGTTCTAGGTCCATACCAGTGGTCCATACATCCTTGTCTGAGAAGGGCACAGAGCAGGGAGCCTTTGGACTGTTTTTATTTTTACATTTACACTAAATAAAGCATACCCATGGTTTCCCCATTTCTTCTGGACAAGCATTGGAGTCTTGGAAGGGAGCTCTGGCTTATTAATATTTAGTGAATATCTGCTAAATGATAAGTGCCAAGGCAAACCCTTTACATCAGCTATGGTGGGGGTTGGGGCCCCTTGTGAACATTCCTGGAGTCAAGCTTCATGGAATCAAGGAATCAGCTTCATGGAATCTGCCTTCAGCAGGCACAGCTATCTCAATCCAGGGGACCTCTGAACTATTGAGCTGGTCGGCATGACCTGCCCAACTCTCTGACCAGGCACAGTATAGGACCATGTTATCATAGAAATGTCCTGAAAGCAAGGCATATTGCTAGTCCTGTTATTTGGGCCAGAACACTCTGTCCTAGCTGTTAGATCATGCCTGGCTCTTTGCCCCAGAGCAGCAAGGGCAATTAGTAGGTAGTGTGCAGAGGGGTTGGAATTATTGGATTAGAGATGCAATGGGGGCTGACCTAGACATTAGCATGATCCTGAAATGTCTGACAGATATTACATCTTATTCATGAATCAACTAAAAAAAAAGACTAACTTTTTATCCAGGTCATAATGAATATTCCTGGTAAAAGGATCAACTTAAAATAAAACTGATGGCCATCCAAACTGACTCCCCACAAACTAGGTGCTTCTCCTGGGTACTCCTTTAAAACTCAGTGCTTCTCTCCACCTCACCAGTAGTCACACTGTTCCCTAATATCTGAACTGATTTGTGTATCTTTCCAATAAGAATGGAAACTGGCTGCGAGCACATGGGATATTTCCCAGGTCTGTGTCATGCATCAATCCCACTCAGAGCAGTATTTGTCCAGGAATCTAGTACTTGCCCTCCTCAGGGAAACAGACATAGCTCATCCATCAAAACCTTCATGTCATTTTTAAATTTGCTTAGTGCATGGAGGAAACGACATAGAGCCTTATAAGTCATTGTAAGGACCTTGGCTGGGTTTGATTTTGAATCAGTTGGGAGCCCTTGGAAAGTCTTGGGCAGAGGAGTGACATGATCTGACTTAGGTTTTAAAGGCATCATCTGACTGCTGGTTTGGAATAAATGGTGGTGGGGGGTGGAGGTTCAGGACTGGCTGGGAGGTGATCTCAATCATTCAGGTGAAATGCAATGGGGGCTTGACCAGGGCAGGAATAATGGAGTGGTGAGACATGCTCATAAACATTCCATATTTTGAGCACTAGGCTCATGGGATGGGCTGGTGGAGCAGATGTGGGGAATAAGGAAAAGGAGGAGGAGCAAAGATGACTCCAGTGTTGGAGTTGCCCTTGTCTGGGCTGGGGAAGAGTGGGTGGGAGTAGATTTGGAATAATGTCCTCTCTAGGATAGGAGAAGATGGACCTCACTGGGCTTGTTCCCAGCCTTTCGCAGCTCCAAGTGCCTGCCTGTGGGAAACCCCATTCTGCCATGGCTCTTACAACAGCTTCTGACCCCTGCCTCTTCATCTTCTCCTCACATGCTGCCTGTTCCCTGGGATGTCCTCCATGTCTGTCAGAAGCAGCGGGAAGGAAAATCAGGTTCTACCCAATTAGCTCATCTTAAGTGGATTTCACTGTGCATTTAATTAAACCTGTTATAATCTTGAAGGGTATTTTGATACATGGTGCTTGATACAGAGTAATTAGACTACTGTGGGTATGCACATAAATATCTTTGAGCTGAGGTTTTAAGTTGGGCTCTGCTGCTACGGGTTTGTGTGAGCTGTCCTGCCAATAATTTCAAAACTAATAATATTTACACACTTCATAGTTTTCAGCCTGCTTAACTCTTCGGGTTGGTGGATCAATTGCAAGGTCATCTGCTTATGCCTTTCTCTGGCTTAGAGGTAGGATTTCTAGTCCTGTTACTCTTCCGCTCAAATGATTTTATGGCTCCTCTTTGAGTATGGAAGAAGATCAAAACTCCTTGAGAATGTATTCTTGGCCATACAGCATTTGGTAACCTGCTATATTTCCAGTATATACTCAGTTTGCAAAAGTTCATTCCACGAGACAACTAGATGTCAATCTGCCTGCAAGCCTTTGCTTCCCTCTGCATTGGAATACTTTTGTCATTTATTCTGTCTCTGACAGAATAGGGTAGGTTATGCTGCAGTAACAAATAGCCCTGATAGCTCAGTGGCTTACTATATCAAAGGTTTTTGTTTAGTTTTGTTCTCTCCCTCATTCTATAGAGCCACTTGCAGGTCAGTCACTGCTCAGCTCCATAACCAGTTATTAGAGCAGGGGGAAGAGAGAACATGATGAATCCCATGCTGGATTTTAAAGCCCACTCAGAAGTGCCATCTTCATTTCTACTAACATTTTCTTTGTCAAATTAGTCCCCTGATCAACCCTGCCATCATAAGGGTGGGGAATTACAATCCTCTGCCAGACAGAGAGTGAATGTTTGTGAATAATGACACAAGCTGAAGCTGTATTGCGCATCTAAGACGACCCTTCATTTTCATTCTCAATGCAGTGGTCACTATACTTTCCATCAGAGTTTTGAAGTTTGTACTTTCCTCCTTCAACATATATTGAGCATCTGGGCAGAGATTGTGTCCGTCGTCATCCCTCTCACCTACAGCAGAGCGCTTCGCCCTCTGCACACTCGACAAATGTTCCATGAATTCAAAGTTGCATTTGCAATACCATGCCACTCTGGAGGCAGCATGAGAAGCTGGGGAAGCTAGAACTACTTTCCTTAGAAAGGCAGATGGCTCTATTCAGGAATAGTTTTATCTCATTCAATCCTTGTGAAAACCTTTTTTGGACATAGGTACTATTTTACTGCCATTTTCCTTATGAGAACAAAGAGGCCCAGAGAGACACAAGGATGCTGCCATTGTGGCGAATTACATTGATGGTCACTTTAGCACTACTTTTGAATTTACAGTTATGTCTAAAAATGAGGATTGCTCATTTGTGGCCAAAGGGATAGGCCCATGTCTTCTAACAGGAGATTGTCTTTGCTAATATGTATACCCTCTAAGGAGTGGGGATGGGTGGTGGTAGGAAATTGCCCGATTACTCAGCAGGATTCAGACAGACTCACTTAATTGTTGGAGTTTACTCACTCCATGAATTCTTACACTAGGTTATTTTGTTAGAGAGAGTGAGAGAGTGGAAATGGATCATTTAGGATAAGTGTGGAATGGAGGAAGAAAAGAGAAAGATGGAAGCACCAAAAGTATTTGTGGAAATGTTAAAAAAGTAAGCGAAAAAGTCATAATGTTAACACATTATTTAGTACTATTACTGATGTTCCTCTACTTATGAGAAGGTTATGTCCTGAAAAACCCATCCTGAGCTGAAAATATGCAAACCAAAACATGTATTCAATACACCTTACCTAGTGAACCTCACAGCCGAGCCTCGCCTACCTGCAGTGAGCTCAGGACACTTACATCAGCCTACAGATGGGCAACATCAGAGCCCGTTTTATATATGGGAACCATCTGATTACATGGCTGACAAAGAGCTGGGGCTCGCTGCTGCTGACCTGCATCACGAGCATATCCTACTCCATATCATTAGCCTGGGAATGATCAAAATTCAAAGTATGGATTCTACTGAATGCACACTACTTTTTCATCCACATGAAGTAAAAAAGAAACTGTAAGCTGAACCCTTGTAAGTCAGGGACCATCTATAATTGCCAATACACTTGCTAAGAATTAAAGAAACAGAGATGGAAAACAGCTAGTTGATGGCCTTGGTGAAACCTCCCGCCTGAAAGAGATTACTTCCAACCTAAGGCCAAGTGATAGTCGCGGTGTAGGAGGCAGGAGCTAAACACTTGGGAAGCGTGAGAGGAGGAGGAGGGGAAGGAGAAATGGAGGGAAAGCAGCTGACCCCAGCAGTATTACTCCAGCCCAGGCAGCTTATTAACCAGACTGTCAATACCGTCATGGTAAATGTTTCTAATGTTTTTTAAAAAGCCTCCAAGCGTTTTATTGCATTTGACCCTTCATCTAATAAAGCTATCTGCCTACTCCAAGTGGTGTCAGCATGCCACTTAACATGAGTGGCCAAGTCCATTCCGAGGTCCATGGGGGAGAGGGTGTTTCTTCATGACAAGGGTCCCTCCTCCTCCCCCCACACCTGGCCCAACTCACCCTCCAGGACAAACTCTACCCGGGCCCAATCTCAGCTGTGTGTCCTAATCCACTCCTCACATGGACAAGAATTTCTGCGGGGGAAGTTAGATGGGGGGGGGCTCCCACACCAGCCAGTGAGTGGGTTCACATCCTGGCTTCATTCCTGCATACCAAGTCCATCCTGAACATCAGTTTTCTCATCTTTAAAACAGGAATTAAGCCAGGTATGGTGGCACATGCCTATAATCCCAGTAGTTGGGAAACTGAAACAAGAGCATCACAGTTTTGAGGCCAGCCTCAGCAACTTAGTGAGACCCTCAGCAACTCAGCAAGACCATGTTTCAAAATAAAAAAAAATAAAATAGAGCTGGGGTGTAGCTCAGAGGTAGAATATCCTTGTGTTCAATCCCCAGAACCACAAAATAAATAAATAAATAGGAATTAAGAGCATCTGCTTTCCTGCCTTCCTGTGGCTACTGTGAATGTCTTATCAATTAGCAACTAGCACTGCCACCATTAGCAGTAACTAATAATTACCAAAGGGTTGTTTGTGCCAAGTGCCAGGATGGGTACTTTTTTTGGTACTAGAGATAGATAGAACCCAAAGGCATTCTACCTTGGAGCTATACTCTCAATTTTTTATTTTGAAATAGAGTCTCAATAAGTTGCTGAGGCTGACCTCAAACCATAATCCTGTCTTAGCCTCCCAAACACTGAGATTTCTGTGAGAATCTCATTTAACTCTCAGGGTTCCTGAGGCTAACCGTGTATTAGACCATTGTATGGATGAGGCAAATGCAGTGTGGTCACCTCAGGTGACCAGCTGAGTACTGCATAGCTACCAAGTGGCTGTGGTGGGACTTGAACACAGGCTAACTATGCTCTCACGATACACCCTTTCAGATCACACTCTACTCACAAAGGAAGCAGAGAATTACCAGATGCCAAGAATTGCTTGGGAAGGACACGTTGCAGCGTGCGTGCCCGCGCGCGCACACACACACACACACACACACACACACACACACAGTATGCATGCATTTCCAGGCTCCACACCAGCAGATTCTGATCCAGTGCACCTGCAGTGGAGTCCAACTATAAAGATATTTTTTAAACAAATGTCCCAGGTAACTTCGCTAAAGCTGGATCTTAGAACAAGTTTGGGGACTTCACTTTGATGTAGAACAAGTTTGGGGTCTTCACCTTGCTCTCTGTTTGAAGGGCAAAAACAACCGCACCGGAGACGACCATGCAGCCAAGAGATTTATTCCAGCTGCGGGGTCAGCGACGGGGAGGGGGTCAGAAGAAAGGCGATCAGAAAAGAGAGAGCACGCCGCCGTGCTTGGGATTAAATATAGGCTTAAGCTGAGTTGGCCCGTTGCCATTGGATGGCCGGACCCGGTGTTGCATCTTATTGGGGGCCTGCGTGGTCCTTAAACTTATTGGTCAGTGGGATGGAGCGTGCACCGGAAGCCTAACCAGCACCCAGGAAGGGGCGGGATCCTTTGGGAAGCAGCCACGAGGCATGGGGGTAGGGTTGGGAGGAGGGTCCCCTCGGAGAACCGGTTCAGTCCATCACTGTTACTTTAATGTAGTCTACATCTTCATACTTTCCTATCTGGTTATAAGGTCACCCACCCATCTATTGCCTCTGGGCACCTATATGTCAGACACTGCTGACATGGACTAGAGAAAGGTCGGTTCCCAGTTTGGACGTGCTCATGGCTTAAGTTATTCTTATGGGCACTGGAACACTACCTTCTTTGTGTTTCCATACCTTAGTTACAGCTATGTCTCTTGGAGGCCTACTGGGCGAGTCCTCCCTTCCCAGCCCTCCCCCTCCTCCTTCCTCAGTGGGGATCGAATCCAGGGGCATTCGATCTCTAAACTACACTCCCAGCTCGTTTCTTCGTTTGTTTCTTCCTTCGTTCCTTCCTTCCTTCATTCATTCCTTCCTTCCTTCCCTTTCTTTTTGTTTGATCCTAGAGGCACTCTACCTCTGAGCTACACCTCAGCCCTTTTCTTTTTTGAAACAGGGTTTTGTTAAGTTGCTGAGGACCTCTCTAAGTTGCTGAGGTTGGCCTTGAACCTGTGATCCTCCTGTCTTAGTCTCCCAAGCACTACAATTGCAGGTGTGTGCCACTGCTCCTAGCTTCTTCTTTTTCTTCTTTTTAATTGTATATATTTAAAGTTTATAACTAACATAATGTTTTGATATATATACAGTATATGATATATAGTGAAATAATTACTATAATCAAGAAAATTTAGATATTCATTATCAAAGTTATCTTTTGTATGTGTGATAAGAGCAACTAAAATCTACTTTCCTAGCAAATTCCTAGCAAATAAATTATATTGGTTTTTGGTACTGGGGATCAGAACCAAGGACACTCTACCATTGAGCTATAATCCCAGCCCTATTTTATTTTTTATTATTATTTTTTTATGTTTTTATTGGTGATTGTAGTCTCACATCACGATGAGTATCAGTTTGGTGTTAACATACATGCACACAGCTCTTGGTGTCCCTCCCCCCCGCCTCCCCCGCCTCCCCCCCACATGTAGCACTGAGAATGATGTTGGTATAATCTCATATATACACATTGTTTATGACAGTAATTCCATGTATTCACTACTTTCTTACCCTTCCCCTTCCCTTGTACCC
>PVJS01005998.1:0-61760 GCA_004027185.1 Glis glis | reverse complement strand
GTATGGTGTGGTGTGGTGTGGTATGGTGTGGTGTGGTGTGGTATGGTGTGGTATGGTGTGGTGTGGTGTGGTATCCGCCACAGTGGCTGGACGCAGAGAGCAGAAGGGATCTGCTGTGCGTGGAGGAGGCCGCGGCACCTGCAGGTCTCACCTTGCAGCCACCAGTGGGCCCGACCAGAGATATTAATTTTATCCCTGAAAACAGTTTCATTAGGAAGACTTGTGAGATTGAAGTCTCTCTTCCCCTTGACATTTATAGATAAATATCAAGGAGCGCGAGACAAAATGCCTGCACGGGGCCTGGAAGCTAATTGGAAGAATTTGATATTTCATGGAAGAGACGTTCAGTAGCTGCCCTTCCTGTCAGACCTATTTTGATAAACGACTTTGTGCATCAGGAGCCTCTTCTTCACCGCGGGCTGTGAGCCTTGCTCCCGCTCCTGGGATCTTGATTTGGATCTCCAGGTCTGTACTTGAGACCTGCAGCAGGGGAGTGCCTCTAATGGCAGGGAGACCTTTCTTGTGTGAGGGATGCTTGGTGGGTAAATTGTGCTTGCCAGAGGCTAAATAGAGACCTTTATCATGAGGCAACCATCCAAAATAAGGAACGCAATCATTTTTAAATGATTATTATGTTCACTTCCCCCAAGTGTAGAATCGACATGTGAATACATGCTTTATGGTTTCCAGAGACCATA
Organism: Glis glis; assembly: GCA_004027185.1. Classification (NCBI taxonomy): domain Eukaryota; kingdom Metazoa; phylum Chordata; class Mammalia; order Rodentia; family Gliridae; genus Glis; species Glis glis. The sequence goes on along the minus strand of PVJS01005998.1, from coordinate 61,062 downwards.
TGCCTTACAAATGTGTTGGGAGTTGATAAAGCTCAGGGGAGATTCTCCTCAACTTTTAAACAGCAGTGAAGCATGGACTTCGGTTCTCTGTCCCTGTGTCGTCAGGGTCACTGTGCACACGGCCCGTGCATGTCTGTGACTGCGCTGACTGCTATACGTCCATCATGAGCGTGGTGATTCACCTTCTCTATCGGCTTCCTAGTCCCTGAGTCACAGGAATAACAGGGAGCTACTGCTTAGCGATTGCTTCACAAGACCTGGCTTGTGTGTTTTGTTGAGTGAAGTCATGAATCAATCAATGGCTCAGTCAATGGACTCTAGAAAACGCAGACTTCTAGAAAGCCTGTTGTCTAGCGTTAAAAAAAATACAGCTCGAGCCCCTTAAATCTGTTTAGTAACATTTTGCTGCTTTTTCATTAAAAGGATTGTAAAGCTAGAAAGAACAAACTAGTTGGCCGGCAGAGGGGTGACAGCGAGCCTCTTTCCCTTCTTCTACGCTGCTCCTTCTATGAAAGGCAAAAGTGGCAGCAGATGTCAGGAGTGGTCAGCGCCAGTCATCAGTTTGATATTTAGTTCCTTATTCATCAGATGGTATTTAGAGCAAATGGCTTGGATTTAATATCACGGAAATTAAAATAACTCTATACCCAACTACTGCTTCCTTTAACAAGACAATCTGATGCTGAGAAAAAAAAGTCGGTGCGCTCCACCTCTAGTTATTTTCTCTTAATTTTTGCAAGAATGCTGAAGCAGGGGCCAAGGTCTTGGGGAAGAGACCTGTAACAAGCTGACTCAAAGGAAGGTTTTCCTTTGAAGAGTCGCTGGAGGCAAAGAAATTTCTTTCTTATTCTGAGTCACAGATAGAATTGTAGAACCCAGGAGAACGTATGGACCCCAAGCCGGATGGAAGGTTGGATCTTTAGCCCATGAGCTTTGTCTGTTTTTTTACAGTCCATATTTGGTTAATTTGACACAAGTTAGAACTATAGTTCTTCAAGAGCTTAACTATCTTCTAATTAAGTGCTAAAATACCTAAATGTTGTTGCCTGAAAATTCAAAGGCATTGTGCTCATGTGGAGAAATAGGTAGTATTTGGTGGAATTAGATGGCAGTATAGTTCCAGGGGTTCTGAATTGGATTTTCAACCATAAAATACATACACATATTTATATGTATAGTACCTTATTATTATACATAATCCTTAAAGTTTGTTATTTCTGTTGGTCTTGAAAACCATAATGCAATAAATTATATTATTCCCAGAAGAAAATCAAACTCAGAAATCACACTTTGCGGTATTTTGGGTATTGAACTCAGGGGTGGCCTACCTCCGAGCTACACCCCCAGCCCTTTTTATATTTTATTTTGAAACAGGGTCTCACTAGGCTGCTGAGAGTCTCTCTAACTCGCTGAGGCTGGTCTTGAAGCTGCGAACCTCCTGTCTTAGCCTCCCAAGTACTGGGATTACAAGTGTGCACCACCATGCCCGGCTTCACTTTGCAAATTCTTACAAATAAAACCATCACTAAAAACAGAATGTGAAGATCTAGAAGTGTGTGTGCACATCCCATCCCAGATATGCTGCATACCTTAGTTTCTGCTGTGAGTAAAATGTGGAATTTTTTATGACACGATAAGGGAGAATTGGAGGCAATGATATAGTTCACTTAACAATCGCCTTTATCCCAAGTCTCCAAAGCAAACAGAAAGTTGAATTTCCATGCAGTGGTCTAAGAAGTAGAATACGAGCATTGTCAATGAGGCCTGACTTTCCAGTGCCTTGTTAGTATTCAGCCCCAGAATTCTGCACCTCTCCTGCCACTTGCCAAGAGCCCTGGGGAGGTGCGAGGGACCCAGAAAACTAGGATTCTTTGAGGGAGAGCTGCCGGGAATTGGTGCATCATGGAGAGACAGGCTGTGCTGGCTGTCTGTATCCTGCGGCTAGAGGGATATCCTTTGTGGAGGAAAGGAAAGAAAACTTCCTGCTCTAAAAATAATGATGCCCTAAGGAAAAACATCTGTTCTCTTCTCTGGCGTGGCCGCAGGAGAGCAGTTGTGGTCTGCTCTGAGTTACAGCTGGGCTCTGTCCGTCTCCCCACGTCCCCCTCCCGGGCCCTGTGACGTCTGTCTCAGCCCACACATTAGCATGTGGGACCCACCTGGCAGAACGCGTATTTCCTGGTGAATCTGGGTGTTGGGGAAAGAGTCTGACAGAATGAACTTTCCCTGGAAGCTCAAACAAGTCTGGTGTGCATAGATGAAGTCCGAGAGTCGGGAAGAGTACGAGAATATGCACCACTCCATGTCTCAGTGAAGCCGGTGGCTGCAAAGAGCTCTGTAAGAGCCAATTGTTTCGGAGGCCTGTGGGGCTTGGAAACCTGGTCCCGATGTCCCAGTTTTTCTTCCCCTTGCCTCCAAATAAATGTATGAAAGCCTCTTTTCGTCCAGCTTATCTCAGCCTGATCTGGCTGAAGTGCTCGAAGAGCACTGACAGGGTAAGGGGCCAGCACTGGAGGGCTGGCGCTCTTGCAGCCTCCTGTACCCACTGCCCAGCTAAAGACCTGGGAGGGAGGTAGAGGCTCTGTCCAGTCTGGGGAGGCCCAGGCTCCTGGGACTCGGGGTCCTGTGTGACCTGATAGTTCAGGAGAATCTAGAAGTCTTTTCTTTTTAATTCTCCCTAAAGTCACATCGTATAATAAATTTGGTGATTTTTACAAAACATTCCATACCAAGCAAAACAGACCAGGATGCCCTTGCCAGGTCTGCTGGGTTCCGGGTTCCGGGTTCCGCACACTCAGGGACCTCGCCCTCCAGGGAGGGTTGGGTCCTTAAGAATAGAACTTAGTGACTCAGATTAATCCCAGAGGGGGAGATTTTATTCCCTCCCTCATTTATTTAATGACTATTCATAGTAACACACAGGCACACTCTCTTCCTCAGTAGTCACAGTGGATATAAAGTGTGTAAGATGCAGTCTTGCCCGCCGACCCAGTTGTTAAGAGATAAACATGAAATTAAGGTGTGGTGGACTTGGGTGATTGCTAGGAGCACCTGCGCCTCCCGTGGAGCTCATCTGGAAGCCCTGGGGGAAAGGAGCGGGCGCATTTGGGGAACTTGTCAGTGTTTACTACAATTAAATCACAGTAAAATCAAACCCCAGGATTTCAGTTAAAAAGAGATCCCCTCCAAAAAGCAAAACCTGTTTCCTAGGCCCATCTGGATCTACTAGACCGGATTGATTCCCCAGGTGCATGTTCAGTGGGCGCGGGGGGCTATTGTGACCAGGTGCGTGGGAGCGGGTGTGCTGGGGACGGGTCAGCCATCTGCACAGTGGCCAGGAGAGGAGACCTGGCCCCAGGGCTCGCCGGGCTCAGCTGCCATAGGCAGACATTCATCTCCGTTCAGATTCTCTACCTACAAACTGGACCCAAACTCAAGGCGCTGTGTCCCTGTAGCCAGGGGGAGAGTGCATGAACCGCAGCTGTCGTAACTAGCGCTCCATAACGCTTTCTTCTCCCTGGCCAAGGCTGCAGTGGTGCCATCTGCCCAGACCCTGAAAATCACCGACTTCAGCTTCAGCGACTTCGAGCTGTCGGATCTGGACACGGCCCTGTGCACCATCCGGATGTTCACAGACCTCAGCCTGGTGCAGAACTTCCAGATAAAGCACGAGGTGGGTGGCCGCCCCGCGGAGGGTGCTGGTGCGTGGTGGGGCTGGCGGGGCTCGTGGCTGGCACGTGGTCCCCTGCAGGACTGAATCCTTTTCTGAGACTCGGTCTCTCCACATTGTACATGCTGGCCTCCGACTTAGTCCTACCGCCTCGGCCTCCCGAGTCACGTGGATTACTGAGGTTTCTTAAGAAAACTGTTGACCATTCAAAAGACATTTCCTGAGCTCCAACCACATATGAAGCACTAGGGTGAAAAGTAGGGAGAGTTCCTAGAAGTGAGAGCGGGTGTGCCCAGCCAGGCTGGCAGCACAGACCAGGGCAAGTGGCCAGAGAGGAGGGGGAGAACGTGTAGAGTTGGGACTGTGTCCTGAAATCAGTGGTGAGCTACTGAGGACTCTGAAATGGAAGGTAACGTCACCTGACAGCAGAGGTCCTACAGACCCGGTACAGAGGAGGACCGGAGCAGGCACCTGGTATGAGGCCACCTAGGAGGGACTGGGTGGCCTGTGGGTTAGGGACAAGAATTGATCTCACCCCGACGTCACTCACTCACCTCCCAGGAATGGCCAGATGCAAACCAGAGCCTTCAGATGGCAGCGTGGAACTGTCCCGGAGCCCGTTTGTCTCACGGTGACTGTGTACTGTCAGAGAGTAAGGACTCAGAAAACTCAGCAGCCTTGCCTGTAGTTACTTTTCCTGAGTACTGGATGCTTTCTGTGCAAATGTCCTGTGTGGGAATGCAAGCATCTTGAAGGCCTCTGCTATCAATCCTACCGTGGACATGTCCTCGGGTGTCCTGTGGCCTCTGCCCTGTGCAGGGCCACCTGACAGCCATGAGAAGTCTCAGTTATGAGCCTGAGGTGACTCTAGCTTAGCGTAGCATCGTGTTGTTTATAGCATAGTGCAGGCCCAGATCTAGTTTCTTCTTGAATTTAACCAAATTTCATATTGTTCTTTCTTGGATGAAAACCAAGAACAACCAGCCGCCCATAGACTCATAACTTCACTCTGGTTCCGGTGAGTCAGGGGAGATCGTGTTATTTCATTCTTTCAATGAGCTCTCGGGAAGCGCCCTCTGGTTGTGACTGTCACCCCCATTTTACAAACGTTGGAGACAACGTGGAGCAGAGGGGTCACAGACATTGAGTCGCGGCCTGCCCGGTGACCCGCCCGTGTCCCCTTGGTTCCTTGGTGTCTCACATTCTTGGCTTCCTAGTCCACTAGCTAGGGTCAGTGGCGCTACGGCCCCGTGGGGGTCTTGCAGCAGCTGTACACGCACCTCTGTGATATGTGGACACCCATGTACACGTGGGCTTGTCTGACATGCTGCTTCACACACGGGCCTAGAGTGTGCATGCCAGGTACCCGGTCGCGTGCCCAAGTGACTTTGGCTATATCACCATATTTCCCTTTCGTAGCCTTCTCTATTAATAGGATGAAGATCCTATTTAGAGTTGGAGATTCCAAAATGGAAACTCAATTCTGCTTCTTTCTAGCCACGGGACCACGTAATCCTTGATAGCATCTCAAGGTCTCAGATCTCTTCATTCCTGAGAACTTCCATACCTGGAACTAGCAATGATCCTGTGGACAGGGCGTGGCCAGAAATAAGATCATTTATTTCTTCTCTGGCTTTTAGATAGCATCTGAGGGTTGGGTAGTGAAGACAGTCACTCAGTTTCTACAGCGATGGTGATTCTCGCATTTTTGTCCCTAGTCGAATGTTGTTTCTCAATGTCTAATTCATCCCTTTCCTTTTCTGCTGGAATACCTGCTAATCCTGGGCCACATCAACCTGACCCCTGAAGTTATTCTGGTTGGTCCCTCTGCTTTAAGCCTCTGCTGCTGAAATATCGCTGTGAGCATTATTTTATTATGATAAAATTAGAGTGTTATTGCTAGAAGGACGATGGCATCATGAAGTGCCCCAACCAGGAGTATCTCCTGTTGGAAGAGAGCTCTCTGGGCTTCTGTAGCATGAGTTCATCTCTAGGGTCGCGACCGTCACCTCTAACTGACCTCACAGCAGCTTCTTGACTCTGTTCCGACAGCACTACGTGTGCCAAGTGAATTTCCCCTTCGCTTTGGAGAGAGCCAGGAATCTACTTCATGCCGCTGGGTCACAGTTGATGCGTCTGCGATCTTCGTATGTTGCTCATGTAGCTGTGTGTTTCTACACGGGCGCCTGGTGCTTTCACTCCCTGTTGGGATTCTTGAGGGCAGGCGCTGAGCTCTGTGCTCCGATTCTTTGCTTTCTCCCTGGGCACCCGGAGTCTGCTTTCGGGATCCTTTCCGTGGTTGTTGAAGACTCATTCAGTATTGAACGCGCTCTCTAGAGAGCCCCAGACTGCATGCAACTCCTCCACATCCTGAAGAAAATATGGTTAGAAATGTGGGTGTTGCCAGACATGATATGACCACGATTCTCCAAACGTTGTTGAGAATATTCTGGCACCAGAATCAAAAACTGTACTTAAATCTAGGTACTAGCTATTGTGGCCATGAGGTTGTCCAGTTCTATTAGGTGCCTCTTAAATTGAGAATTAGTAAAAAGACATAGCCATATGTTAAGTTTCTGGATTTTCCTTGCTGTTTTCATTACAACATGCCATTATATAGTTTTTAAGCATATCAAAGAAAACCTATGGCTCTTACTTACAATTCTACTTGTAAGATTAAGCCACCATCTTCCTGACGGACTTTATTCAGTGGTGGTCCATGAGGGGGCCCGCAGTGCACTTGGGGTGAACACATGTCAATCCTCCACTCCCAGAAATCCTCTGCTTGAAATAGGGCAACTCAGAGGGTGGAGGGGCCAGAGACATCAGGGCCCTCTGTTGCCAGAATTCCCTATGAACGGAGACATCCACAGGACAGGAACATGGAGACCTAAAAACGAAAGACAGGAGCTCAGTGGCTCCCTACCAGGTTTTCCAGCAGCCTTTCTCTGCTGGCGGAGGGACCCGTGGGCCTGCAGCCACTCATACACGCTGAGCAGTACAGGGGCCACTTCCCTTCCCTGGCACCCTTGCTGTTCCCAGAGCAAGGCTGTGTGTGCAGCGGCCTTGAGCGTGCACGCAGGGAGAAGGACATGTGTATTTTGTGTGTATTTTTTTTTTTTTTTTGCGGTACCGGGGATGGAACCCAGGGGCGTTCTACCTCCGAGCTACACCCCCGGCCCTATTTTTTTATCCTTTATTTTGAAACCAGGTCTCACGAAGTTGCAGAGGGCCTCACTAAGTAGCTGAGGCTGGCTGCGAACCCGGATCCTCCGGTCTCAGCCTCCCAAGTACTAGGATTACAAGCGTGCGCCACCACGACCCGGCTTGTGTGTATTTTTTAAAATCCCTGAAGTGTAGGAAGTCATTTGGATTTGAAGAGGCAGGCTCTGAGGCAAACACAGAGACAGAGTAGCCATAGCTTAGGGCCCACGAGTCCCTGGGAACAGTATTCAATATGTGTCTTAGAAGCTGGATTAAACCCAGCTTGTGATACGCACTCACAGTCCACCTTTGTTTCTCCTATCTTTTAAAGTATGTTTTTTTCCCTACATGGACCCAGAGCTTTATTCTGCATATAGTATCATCAAAATTTTACTTCTTGGCTGCCCAGCAGTAACTCTGCCTTAACTTCAGCATGGTTTAAAAGGACAAAGGTCTTGTTAATGATGGTGTTAGGACCTGCCCCTCTGACCCGTCCTGGGCCATGCGCTGCAGCCCTGTGCTGAACACTTTCGCAGATGTGCAGGACAAGCGGGGAAGAACTTGCTCTCTGCAGCTGAATTCACACACAGGTGACTCTCGCCTACTGTGTGACACGGGGATGTACCATCTTTTAGAAAGCTCGTCGGGGCCCTGCTATGCCCAGAGCTCCTTTCTGTGAGACGTCTTGCATTGGCATTGAGTTCAGCTAGCGAGTGGTTAGCGTGCTGGGCTCTGGGGCCCAGTGCTCAGGTTGAACTCGGGTCGAACCCGCCCCTTCCTGTGACTGCTGGTTTCCTCTTCCACAAAGTGGCCAAAATAGTAGCTCCTCCTCCCTCGCACAAGGAAGGACTGGAAGCAGGTGCTTTGCGCGGGGCCCAAACTCAGTAACCGTGGGATGGATGCCTACGGTTGGCCTTACTCCTTACACTCTGTTTCCTAAAGGTTCTTTGCAGGTGGATTTTAAGTGTGAAGAAGAACTATCGGAAGAATGTTGCCTACCACAACTGGAGACATGCCTTTAACACCGCCCAGTGCATGTTCGCCGCTCTGAAAGCCGGAAGAATTCAGGTACTTTTTAGAGCCGTTCGTCTGTTTAAGGCCTTTTGTGGCTTCCTAGTACGGTTGTCAACATATTCTTTCAAGTTATTTTTAATGTGCGCTAATGATTGGAGATAATTCGCTGCCATTTACATACTAATCATGTTTTGTTAAAAGGAACAATACGGCCAGAAAACTTAGTTGCTGGTTTTCTTTCCTATATAATATATATGACATATTAGGAATTTTTGCAATAACTTTAGGTTATATTTGAATAGTCTTTGGGCAAATAAAGACTTCCGCCAGAAGAAAGGATTGCAGTATTTAGAAGGACCACGGTTCTCAGGTCACCTGTGGCCTGCTGCAGAGCAGGATTCCTCACAACCCACCCAGGGCTGAGCCTGCCTCATAAATAAGTCCAGGGTGCTCCACTGTATATTCTCTGGGGCCCTCAGTAAGTTTATAAGTCTTGTTTCATAGGAAAGGTCTTGGTTTCATACATATTGATCAGAGACTGTTTCAAAGGAAGATCAATGCAGAAAATTTCAGGTAATCCATTCCTGCCCAGGCCAAATTTTACCCACATCTCTGTCCTTAGATTCTAACTTCAGTGGGAATCGACTAGTTATTCTAGGTAAGGGACTCTAGGTGTTCATCACATATAACTGTTTTTATTCAGAACTTACCTGCTCTCTTTTAAAAATAAATTCCTAAGATATTATTCTGTGTCTCTAGTTTCATAGAGTGCACATCTAAAAGTGGCTAGCTCTGAAAGACATGACCAGGCTAGGGATGCAGCTGCTTGGCTAGTGTGTGGGAGGGTCACAAAATAAGTAGAAAGAGAGAAAGAGAGAAAGAGAGGAAGGAAGGAAGGAAGGAAGGAAGGAAGGAAGGAAGGAAGGAAGGAAGGAAGGAAGGAAACTGTTGCCCAAGAGGCCATATGAAATACCACAGTAGTGTTTTCCTGCTGTAGCAAACATTTATAAGAAATAGGATAAGTGTATTTGGGGGCAGCTGAGGTCACAGGATTGTCACCACTGGGATCTATCCTTCCCTTTCATGATAAGCAATGAAGCATGATCTTTATGTATGCTTCAAAAGCTACTTAATAGTGCTGAGAGTTCCAGCAGAATAGACTGAAAGGATGACTTAACTTGTGTTTTCTGACTAATGAATGCGAACACAAGTGTAGATCATTCAAATCGCAGACGGTCAAAAATAACCTCTCTTTGGCTTGGGACTATATTATTTAACGTTTGAAAGCCCAGATTTTTATTCCTAATCATCTTATTCTGCTGTTTTGCTTAATATTCACATTTCTGCTTTCCCTAAAGATAGAGCAACTGATAGCAGAATCTGCAGGGAGCTAAAAGAGAAAAGACAGTTATTTAAAGTTGATTAGGGTTATGCCACATACCTATAGATAATTAGGAATTAGTGACATGGGGGTGGGGAGGGCTCATAGCTCAGTGGTAGAGCGCTTGCCTAGCATGCATAAGGTCCTGTGGGTTCCATCCCCAGCACCAAAAAACAAAAAAAGAAGTAGTGATAGAGTGATACTGACTAGAGGAGGACAGATTATTGACGGTTGAGGCATTTCAGCTTTTTCTGTTGATGAGCGGCGCTTGCAATAACCCCATCGTGGATGAGAAAGTACAGCCGATTCCCTGCAGAAAAGGAGTCTAGGGTGAATCCTTTGTGACCCTGCAGAAATAAAAGCACAGGGAAGAGGAAGTGGAGTGCCCTCACCACGTGTCCTTCTCCCCCGCACGCACGCCGTGGCTGCAGAGCAAGCTGGCCGACCTGGAGATCCTGGCGCTGCTCATCGCCGCCCTGAGCCACGACCTGGACCACCGCGGCGTGAACAACTCCTACATCCAGCGGTGAGACGCTTCCAGCCCCCTTTCCACCCAAGGTCTAGGTTTTTTAAGTGAAAGCCACAGGGAAAAAGAAAAAAATGATGGTACAAAATTTCCACTGGTGAGGCGCCTTTCCCGTGCTCTGCTTAGATTTAAGGGAAATGGAATAAAAGAAGGCAAGCCAGTACCGCGCTGGTCACTGAAGTTCGCAGAGTGTTTCTGTGGAGAATCTTACTGCATTTGATAACAGCCAGGAGTTTCGCGTCCGTTTATGTATGCGTGACTTAAGTGCGTCTTTAGGAGACTATTAAGACCAGCTCAGAAGAAGTAGAATTTGACCCTGGAAGAGAAGAGATGGTTTTGGAAAGCTCTTCACTTAGCTCTTCTCACTGGGGAGTGCTCAGTGCACTTTGGTGCGGCCCAGGGCTGGGAAGTGGGGGCTGCTGGGCAAATCTGGCTTTGGATGGGAGCCGACAGATGGACAAACTAGCATGTCCACCACGTAGGGCTAGTGAAAGCTCGAGGAGACGGCCTGGGGTTGCTGTGCTGATCTGAGCAGCAGGTGCTAGAGGGAGCTGTGCATGAGCAGAAGGCTGTACCTGGTGGGTTTGCACTCAGAACAAGCGTCCCCAGTCCTGCCAGGGCCTCACAGGCACTTGTGGTGGCAGAGACGAGGAAGGTGACACCACTTCTCATCACAGTTTTGAGACACTGTGACATTTTTATTTTCTTGTAGCAATTTGGTTGAAAAGTCTACATTTTAATGGTGACATCTCTTACTACTGAGCATTTTTTTAACATATGCAAGTGGTTCCACTAACGGATCCATCTCTTAAGAACATTCCAGGTATCTGGTATCACGAGGGTACTGCAGAAAGCTCTCTAATCTCAGTTTCTTTATTTAAATAAACAGAAGATTGCATGCAAAAGGAATCATAGTGATGTAGCAACTGAGTCCTGTGCCTGGTATCAGTCATGCTGCTTCCTCTTGAAAACCTAAAGGTTTTGGAGGGCAGACAGGCGACATGTCCTTCATCCCGTGAGCTTTGTCCTGTGATCCTGAGCCTCACACAGGCAGGAGAGTAATTGTGAACAGGAGCGTCCACATAGGAGAGTCCTGGCATCGTCAACCACAGATGGTGTGTGCATCGGCATGACCTAAAGATCAGAGTGGGCGCGCTCCGGGGGCCTCCCCACCTGGAACCGAGCGCACCGTCATCACAGGGGCTGTCAGTGTGCGGATTGCTCATAGATGCTCTGTTGCTCTGCTTCACAGTGAAGGAAAAATGCTCAACTATGTTTCCCTAAAAATATTCACCCAGAAAAACATCTGGAGGAACGTCATCTTCTCTTTAAGAACAACAAAAATCCTGGGAAAAAGTCATAGACGGCAGGATCTTGCTTTCGCACACCACAGAGCAGGCTTCAACCACGCAATCGTGACTTTTTTTTTAAAGTTAAAAGAAGTTGCAGAGGCTTTTATTTCTTCCTACATCTCTGTGGTTGGAGTAGAAGAAACCAAGAATTTTCCAGGGAATTTTTCCCCTTCCCTTTCTGGCAAGTGAGTGATGCTTAGAGGGGGTCCTCTCAGCTGGGGGACTCTTGGGAGAATAAAACTAGCATAAGACTCCCAGGTGAAGCTGTCTTCTGAAGGGAGAGGCTGCCCTGGCCTCATCAGATATTCAGATTAGTGGGTAAAGAAAATCAACACAGTAAAAGAAGGCCCAGAAGTCAGAGAAATCCATCAGGAGATAAAAGTGCTCATGGGCAGCTGAGGCAGAAACCGGAATCCTCCTCATCCATTACTGAGCAACTTTCCAGGAAACAACGTGAAATAAGACACTCTTTGAGGAGCCAACCGTCCCTCTTCCAGTGCTCAGTTCTCTGATTCTGTCCTGGTTAGGAAGATGGCCACCACGGGGGCCCTGCAGGCGTGCAGGGAAGTAGCCAGGGGAAGGGTTCACCGCTCACGCTTCCCTCTCCCACATGGTGGGAAGGAAAGAGCCATTTCAGGTCACTGTTGAATCATTATTCTAAAGGTAGGCAGTGGTAGGAACACCTACCACTGAAGTGTGGACGTCACTCCGGAAAACAGAATTTATTACAGACTGTAATCTCTTGCTTTAGGCTGCAGTCAGCATATAATATGACTGTCTCAAATGCATTTATTTGATTAGATGCAACCTTGGTGGTTATAGAACAATGTAGTACAATTCTCCTCCATGTTAAACTGATGGATAATGAGCAATTATTGGAATTTGAACACTTTTCTAGGCAGGAGAGAGTTGTATAAAATATAAAGTGTGGTTTCTGCCATTGAGTCCTCGTCCCACGACATAGTGAGGGTCAACAGGAGAAGGTGTCCAGTGTCCCCGTGTTGTTTGTCGGTGTGGCCTTGAGTGTTCAGGAGACTGGCCAAGACCAGTGCGGTCCACCTCCACCGTTAAGGGAGGAAGTGGGACTTGAACTGGACCTTGAACCTGGGTAGGAGAGGGGCAGGAGAGAGAACAAGGCCATTCCAGGAGCACCCTGAGGTGGGCATCGTCACGGAGCCATGGTGGTTTTTCCAGCGTGGTCACCATCACAGTGGGTGTTTTCAAAGAGACGCGCTCCGTGCCACCGTTCTCTGTGCTCTCTGTGGAGGCAGGGGAAGAGGAGGCGTCCTTCACGGGCATGTTGGGAGTGGAGAGTCGCTCCTAGGACCCAGGGGACGGCACGGTGCTGAAGAGTGGAAGGTGCTGCTGCAAAGTTCAGACTCTGCAGAGACCTCTCATCTCAGGATGAGGTCGTCCCCGGTGAGGTTGCAGGTCTCAGGAGACTATGGATCCAAATATGAATAAAGTGCAGGTCCAGTTAGTCCTAATGTTAGGAGCAAATAATGATCCAAGAAGCTAAGTGGAGCCGGTATTGCATGGCACTCGGAACGCTTTCCAGGGTTTGTGTGGGGATTGGAGGAATGTAAAGAGATGTCAAGTGCTCGGAACGGTACCTGACGTGCAGCAAACGCGCTTTGGGTGTCAGCTGCTTCTCGGGGACTTCGCTGACCGCCAGGCAGGAGCTCCAGGTCTCACCAGCATGCTGTGGTGGACAGAGTGCGTGGCCCAGCACTGTGCCTATGGAAGGATGAGGTCGCCATGTCCGGGGCTGATGTGAAGGAGACCATCAGCAGTGTCAGGAGGCCTAAGAAGTGTGACATCAAAAGTCCTATGTGTGCGTCCTCGCGATCGCACGGATGGGAAGGTAAAAGGACACTTGGCTGGCAGAGGATGGTAGCGAGTGGAGCCATGGTGAAGAGGTAGGTGGGTTGCCACAGGCCACGGAGCTCCAGGTAGAGTCAAGCCAGGGGTGTGTCTTTGCATGAGACGCTGCGCGGAAGACCTCGTCCGTCGTCCATAGGCGCTGGTGGAAAGAGGAAGACTGGGCAGAGGAGCAGGATTGTTTTTCTCAAAGGGCCTTCATTTCCTATCAATTTCGAAGGCTTTCAATTTCTAGAACATTGGTCTCATTTCTGCCTGGGCCCCCTAATTCTCTCACAGAGATGGACCAGCAGCTGTGCAGGACAGAGGAAATGCAGGGAAGCAGGCCGGGCCCTGAGTGTGGGAAGGAAGCCCCCCTGTGGGGCTGGTGTAGACAGGCCCTCCTGACACAGCCCCGGGGAGAGGCAGCACCTCTGGAAGCCCCAGCCGCCTGGCTTCTGGAAGAGTGAAAAGCAGCAGGGCATAGGATACGTCGGTTTCCATAAATATTTTTGTAAACAGGAAATTTGAGGCATTTGTCACCCTTTTATTGATTCGTAAGTCTGTATTTTTAGAGTGTAAGTAAAGACAGACACAATTTGTATTTGTCTTTCACAAGCCAAGAATTTTCTGTAATGCACAGCAGCCCTCCTACCTCGTCTAGATGTGTAATGTGCATTTGGCTGCCCTACTCCTTGTGTTTACCTCCTTGGCCACCCTGTCACCCAGCTCTCTGGCTCAGTGAGAGGACCTGTGTGCAGAGGACCAGGGTGTCTTGAGACCATGCCTGGAGGATGGATTTTAGTCCTAGCTATGTTGACCTCAAGCAAGATCGGTTATCTCTGAACCTTCAGTCCTCTAAAAACACATACAGAAATGCCGACTTTAGAGCTGCCTCAGCCTGGGTTACCCTGCAGGAACAGCTGGACGCGGAGTGGACGCACATGTTGCTTGTCTCTGAATGCCACCCCCCGGGAGCAGAGCGAGGTCCACAGCCGGTGCTCAGTCCTGCCAGCAGCTCCTGAGGATTCCTGAGTCACCTCTAGACAAAGGCAGCTGCCCTGACCCGGGCTAGAGTCGGAGAGACCCCCATGGCGTCAGAGCTCCTGTGCGTGGTCAGAGGGGACCAGGGGGGCCAAGCATGGCCCTCCCAGGTGGCACCTGTGGGAGGCTGCTCAGGGCGTGTGGACGCTACAGCAGTGTGAAGTAGCAGGTGGGAACGAGGATCCTGCTGTGGTGAACGGAGCCGCCCTATACAGGATTACTGCAAAGTTAAATACAGTAACCTAGCACCGGGCCTGACATGTTCTAGACTCTCGGTAAATGAAGTTGTTCCCATTAAGGAAACAGGGGCCACCAAACTCAAGAGGTTTCTGCAGATTAAAACTGACATGACACCCGTATTGTGTCCACAAGGAGTTTCTTACATCCGTGAGAATAACAGATACCTTAGAACTTTTTCCTTTTATTTCACCAAAAGGGACGAGGAAGATGACGGCCCTCCCCAGCCCTCTCCCTTCCCATGGCTTGGGTTACCATCCATCCATCCGTGTGTTACCTGAGCCTCCACCCAGACCTGTGTTCAGACCTTCACACCCAGGGGGCAGGTCTCAGGCACCTTGAGCCACCAGACCCAACCCTCAGCTGGTCACCCTCCCCTCCTTCATTCCCATCGCTAGTCACCTTCCCCCTCACCCCCATCCATCAGTGAGACCATGGTCTACAGTGCTGGCAGCTGCCCAAGGACATCTGGCGTCCATCCTCCCCTCCCACCTCCCTCCTGAGGGGGGTGTTGCAATCCCTGCCTCCCTCGTGCCCCCCTGAACAAACCTGGTCTCCTACCTCCCTCACTGGGGGAGCCCACACATCCCTGTCTCCATCCAGTTCCCCTCCATCCACTCTTTCCGTTTGCTGTCAATGAGCACAGCAGAGTGTGGGAGGCAAGGACAGAAGGGGCTTAACAGCAGGAGTGGTCGGCGCCATCTTCCCCCCTTGCCTTCGGCTGACTGTCCTGGTTGGCTCCTCTCACTCCGCCAGGGTTTTCCCTATGTCACAATTCTTCAACCTTGGGTAGCTTCTCTGCCCTCAGCAAATCAAGTGCAAAGTGAGGTGGTGATTCCCGTAGCCGTCCAGAGTCTAACAAGCTTTGCCGTTCATGCGCCCTGTTCCTGTAAATCCTAGGAGCAGGGACTTTCAGAAATGTTTTCTTCTGAAAAAGGCAATAGTAAAAACCGCTTGATCCTCACACGTGAAGGGGTGGGAGGAACAGGAGGTGGCGAATGTGCCTTGGGACCTGATCTGGGCTGGTCTCGCCCATCATAAGCTGAGGGTCAGACCCTCTCCCCTCTCTATGCAGCCAGAGGGGCTCTACCACTTACCTAGAGTGAGCAGGATGCCTGCCCTGACATGACCCCGGTCCACCCTGGAGTGACCTCTCTGACTCCCTCCTCTCCTTCCTCCCTCTTTCCCCTCTGCCTCCTCCCCTCACCCACACCCCACTTAGTCCATGGCCGTTCGTTCTCTTCTGTGTGCAGGCATGCAGGAATGAGCTGACCTTCATCTGAGCATTACTTCAGAGGAAAAGCTAACGTGAATTTATTTCCAATTTTTAAAAGATGTTTTCTTGGTGCATTATAATTACACATAATAATGATTCAAATTTTAAGGCAGATTGCCATTTTGGAGTTGAAAAGTACTATTGGTACAACGATATTCACATGTGCTACAACAGAGAGGTGTTCTCCACATCCTTAATCTCTACCTCTGCTGTTTTATTCAGTATTAAAACCAGTGCAGTTGTTCACGCTTTGAACCAGTGCGAATTTGAGTCTGAAAACAGTTTGACCCTGGAATTATTTCCCTGAGACCGCCTTGTTCTCTTCTCAACAGGAGAGAAACTGTTAGTCCGGTTGGTCTTGTGGGGTGGATTCCTGGCTGGTTCAGCGTGTTAGTCTTGTGGGGTGGATTCCTGGCTGGTTTGGTGTGTTAGTCTTGTGGGGTGGATTCCTGGCTGGTTCGGCGTTAGTCTGGTTGGTGTTGTGGGGTGGATTCCTGGCTGGTTTGGTGTGTTGGTCTTGTGGAGTGGATTCCTGGCTGGTTTGGTGTATTAGTCTGGTTGGTCTTGCGGGGTGGATTCCTGGCTGGTTCGGCATGTGGGGACTGACTTCTTTCCTCTCATGCCTCTTGCAGCAGTGAGCACCCACTGGCCCAGCTCTACTGCCACTCCATCATGGAGCACCACCACTTCGACCAGTGCCTGATGATCCTCAACAGCCCGGTAAGCCCTCTCCTCCCGTGTGGGAGTCTACCAGACAGCTGTATGCACGCGGTTTTATTTTTAGGTTCTGGACTTGATCCCAGCCTCATAAATCCTTGAACATACTCCATTCCTTTTTGGGTAAGGAGGGCAAAGCCCGAACAGTTGGCTCCTCACCGCTCCCCTGCTATTCAGAGCCAGAGCTGCCAATGGTTGCCAGACGGGAAATTTGGTTACTCAACTCTAGCCACTCCAAATTAGTAACAAAACTGGGATTTTGTGGCTCTTGGCTAATTCTGCCTTTTTTGTTTTTTTGTGTTTTTTTTAATTAAAGGAAATGGTGTATACAGCTTGGGGTTACTTTCACAAAGTAATACCTTTCCTCTTTGTTTGCTGTGCTGGGGATTGAACTCGGCCTCAAGCATACTGAGTAGGTATTCTACCACTGAGCTATACCCCCAGCCCTCTGTTTTTATTAAAACTTATAATCATGAACAAACTGTTTTATTAAGGAATAAAGCTATTCAGTGACTTAGTTAAATGAATATTTATCAATGTAAGAAAATATATGAGCTGTGTGTGGTGGCACATGCACATAATTCTAGTACTTGGGAGACTGAGACAGGAGGATCTCAGGTTGGAAGACAGCCTCAGCAACTTAGTGAGACCCTCAGCAACTTAGCAAGACCCTGTTTCAAACTAAAAATTAAAATAGGAGCCGGGCATGGAGGCGCACACTTGTAATCCCAGTACTTGGGAGGCTGAGACAGGAGGATCACAGGTTCACAGCCAGCTTCAGCAACTTAGTGAGGCCCTCTGCAACTTAGTGAGACCCTGTTTTAAAATAAAGAATAAAAAATAGGGCTGGGGGTGTAGCTCAGAGGTAGAATGCCCAGTTCTGCAAAAAAAAAATAAAATAGGGCTGGGTGTATAGCTCAAAGGTAGAATGCACTTGGGTTCAATTTCCAGCACCACACACGCACACACGTATGCACGCACAGTATGATATGCTAAATATGCTTATGTTAAGGAAAATACAATTAAAATAGGATCACCAGGGCATTAACAATGATCATGTTTGTCTGGTGAAATTATTAGTACTTTTATTTTCCCCTTTTGGTTTGTTCATTATCCACATTATCTGTTGTCTGCATGTTACCTTTAAGATAAGGACAAGTGGAAGTTGTAACCATTACACTGAGCAAGCACCAGGCATGGTGTGTAATCCCAAAGCATTTTCACCACCCATCTTTCAGTTTGCACCCCTCTCCAGAGCCCTGGATGAAAATTCAGGGAGTCCCCTGATTTTTTTGGTCACTCTTCTATAAGTCAAAGCTCTGTGATTATTTTACATACCAACATATAGTACACGGTTCTCAACTCAGAAGGCAGAACGTCAGTCCTGGACGATGGTCCAAATTTTTAACTCATTTAGTTTCAGGTTCTCCTGTTGCTTCTCATTGGCTTCTTTCTTACCTCACCGTGTGTGTCTTCTAACGCCTTCCTCACTCCCAAGCCTCCTTGTCGTTTCCAGACTTGGAGAAGAGAAGGGAGGCTAGGTCAGAGGGGGCAGGGCCGTGGTAGCTCCTGCAGGGCACCAGCATCTCCTCTGTGCCTGGGGGTGTTTAAGCTGAGCTCCTCTCCTGTGGCAGTTTCATGCTCCCACAGAGCCCGTAGCAGGGACATCCCAGCGTAGCCAGCATGGTCAACCAGCCTGCCTGGCCTTCCATTTCCCAGGCAGGAACCAGACAGGAGTCCACCCCAGTCCCACCACCACCTGCTAACCTTCACAGGACCTCCAGACCCCTCCTACTTGAGCTGCCCCCGACAACTCCTCAGTGTGGTACAGGGGAAGGCTCACACCTCCTTGGGAAGTCCTGCATGTAGCCTCTGCAGGCTGCTGTCTTGCTGTGTGGCATGGACTGCTCGACAGGAATGAGTTCCTGTGTGATTGGCAGGTAGAACGATGCTGGTGTGCCGGAGAAGTTGCATCCTTCCATGTGCACTGTCTGGGTCAAGGAGCCAGGGCTGTGGGAGCTGAACCTTGACCTTTAACAAGACAGGAGAGCACAGCTGGCTCCTACACAGCCCTTCCCGTGCTAATTCACAGATGTTAAAACAGGCACTCGCGTGAGGGTCTCCCCCTGCTTTGGACTGCAGAGGCTCTTGCTTGTTTACCCTTCCTGCCACTTTGCAGCCGCCCGCCTCCTCAGCGGTCTCTTCCCCCGTCATGGGCTCAGGGCGCACACCACCATTTCCACTGCACTGCATCGTTAGCCTCCCCGAAGCAGCTGGGCTGCGGCTGGGCTGTCCAGGCCCTCCCGAGTGGTTCCTGGTCTGCTGTGTGCTCTGGTTGCAAAGTTGCATGGGTTTCGAGCAGTCCACCCCAGCACTGTTTTTCCCATCAACCTTGTTATGTTTAGCAGTTTTCCAAAACTGACACTTTGCAGAAATATATATGCCGTGTTATAGCAGAAACATCTGCACTTCCCTTGGTATTTGCTATCATTGGGCTCCAGCTAGATCTTTCATTTTAATATCCTGTTACAAATTCAGTTCCAAAGCAAGAAAATATGCTAACCTTTTATTTTGAAAGTATATGTAACAGTATTCTAGCCATATGGAACTTGGTTGTATATATGGCTGGCCCAAATGATAAGACGTGTCTATATATTCTGTCTTTGTAAGCACAGTTACACACACACAAAAATAAAAGCCTCTACTTTTGGGAGGAAAAAATAAAAATATAGCACCAAGATATATCTCATTTTCTGCTTGAAATTGTTTTATCTTAATTAAAAGTATCAGACATTCTCTGAATAGTTTTCTGCTTGTCCCAGAATCTAAAATGATTTAATACTTAAAAGTAAGAATTATGGTAGTAATTGCAGATTTTTGTCATTAATAAGATCCATGCCACAACTCCAGCATTTAGTTACCCTCTCCCCATGCGCTTTGGCCCCAGCCTACAACACCCAGCAGTTCTCTGTGTCCATAAAAATCCTTGGCCTTTAGATCCCACTCTTGAGCCTCCAGGTTTTCTCTTGGCCCTAAGAGTAATGAAACACATCTGATTCGACTCAAGATGTTTCCAGTATATTCTGAGTGCCTGCGCTGTGTGTTTTACTTAGTTCAAGATGAGAGAGCCACTCGGCTTTAAATGACAGGGGAGAAATAAAAAAATGGCCGTGTAACCAGAAGTGTCAATGACATGCACGTGGATTCATCCCTGGAGATGTCCCCGATTGCCGTCTCAGCCTCCCTTTCTCATGCCGCCGGCCACCGAGCATACCTACCCTCAGGCCCTCCACTCACCTGCAGTCATGTTTCTAAGGACACACCTGGTGCTCAAAAATGACAAAGACCTATAAAACGGCACCAGAAATGGTTCTGGGCTCATTAGAGAAGCCATAAAGAAATGGCTTTTAAGTATTAAATCATTTTAGGTTCTGGGACAAGCAGAAAACTATTCAGAGAATGTCTGATACTTTTAATTAAGATAAAAATAATTTTAAGCAGAAAATGAGATGTATCTTGGTGCTATATTTTTATTTTTTCCTCCCAAAAGTAGAGGCTTTCATTTTTTGTGTGTAACTGTGCTTACAAAGACAGAATATATAGACACGTCTTATCATTTGGGCCAGCCATATATACAAACAGGTTCCAGATGGCTAGAATACCATTACATACACTTTCAAAATAAAAAATCAGTTGTATAAAGACTTCACAACTCCATTCTTCATTCCAATAACATGGCTTAAATTTCCCAGTTTTGCTTGCTGCTAGATTATAGCAGTAAATCCACAGGAAGGAAAAGAGTACACACAGCTATTAGATCTTAGGTCTGGTCTGGGGTCCAAGGAGCGGGAGAGCTGGGAAACACGCATCCATGGGCAGGTGTAGCCTTACGGAGTTGGTTGTTTTCTTGCAAGGCTGGGTAGGGGGAGAGCGTTATCTCTGTCCACTTTAAGGAAGGAGGTGTCCTCCACATTCATGAGTTCAGACGGCGCGGTGTGTGCTTGAGATGTGTGACTCGTTTCGGCTTTCGTTCTCGTCAGCAGCTTCTCCAGGCAGAGTGCTAACAATGGCTTTCTTTTTTCATCAAGGGGAATCAGATTCTCAGCGGGCTCTCCATCGAAGAGTACAAGACCACATTAAGGATAATCAAGCAAGCCATCTTAGCTACGGACCTGGCGCTGTTCATTAAGTAAGTGCTCAGACTCTCTCTGCAGCAGGTCTTGGAAGGACTTGGATAGCTTCCAACTTTAACCTTCACTTTGGGAAATATTTGTATTCTAAGGACACATGTCCTGATGAAGCTGTTTCTAGATGGAGGGGTAGTTGCTAAGAGAAGGGGTAGTTGCTAACAGAACGTTATTCCTTTGGCTTGCTACTAAAAGGTGTAGCATGCATAGGCATTTCTATGTTTACCTGCTGCTGTGTTTCTGAAGCTGATGTTCAAATCGCAGGTCCATCGCCAGTCAGCCCAGGCCAGACTGTCCAGCCTGCAGGTTCTCTAGGTCACCCGCTCTCCTCCTGGCCCCTCTCCCCAGCCTCTGCCCTTCCATGCTTCCTTTCTACTGTCACCAAAGCCAAGGGGGCACAGAGAGAAGCCAGACCCCCCCCCAAAAAAATAACAATTCTTGTTCCCTTCTATTTGATTTTGGCAGAAGAAGAACACTAATGTAGAACTTTGAAGTCACTGATTCTAAAATAATACTACGCATTAGAGCGGTACTTGTGATTATGCATTTGCTTGATTAAATTGTGTTTCTAAAAGCTGGAACATACTTTCCTGAATTTGTCCCGTTGTTAGTTTCCAACCGATAGGCTGAGATCTTTGATGTGTGGTGAGAACGCAGGGAGCCAGGAGTTGCCCTGGTCCCTCTGCCTCTACAGAGATTCAGTTGTGGTTGTAGACACTCTTGCGAGAAGCAAAACAAATAAAACAAATAAACGAAAACTCATGCCAGACACCCACTGTGATACATCTAAAAATAACTGTACGTGTCTGATATGACTGCTTCATGAGTTTTGGACACTTTAAAGCTCATTAAGACAAAAGTAAATACAGTAAATTTTCATTTATTCAAAATAATTACTGAGTAAGGATTACCAGCTTACCAAGAATTGGAAAAATGCCTGTTACCCTGAAGGCTTTCCAATTATTTCAGGCCAGGGGGGGTCTGTTTTCTGATCCCATGTGAAAACTGATTCTTATTCTTGAATCTCAGTCACATGCAGTCGGTTTTCCTACGTAAGTTTTTATTTTCTTGGTCTTGTGTCTCCGGCTCTTGTGACTTCTCAAGATGCTTAACAGTGTTGGCTACACAGAAAGTATTTACTATATGCCGAATAATTCTGTTTTCACTGAAAATAATACTCTTTTGAACTGCCCTTGACCTTTCTTTGCTTCAGAAGCACGTCACGACTTTATTGTCCTCTTTTACCCTACACCATGATATGTATGAATAAGAGGCACGAAACTAAACCGAAACCTATAGATGTCAGTATGCCATGAACTTAAAATATTTTAAATCATTCTTGATATCGCACTTTTAACTTATATTGTTTTTAAAAATTAAGAATATTCCAAAGTTGAAGTGACTATTATTTGTGATCTGTACTTAATGTTTATGTTTTAATGTTCTACCCAAACCAAATGAGAAGAGGGAAAGTGAACTATTAAATATTTTAAAACGATGGTTTTTCTGTTGGGTTCTAAGATGGGGGAAAAATGGTTTACTCCATGAGTCCTCTAGACCAAAGGGACAAGAGCCTGGGGATTCATCATAACTACCGAATACTTTTCTTTATTTTCCAGGAGGCGAGGAGAATTTTTTGAACTTATAAGAAAAAATCAATTCAACCTGGAAGACCCTCATCAGAAGGAGTTATTTCTGTAAGTGTCCTCACAGGTGCTGCCTCCCGGTCAGGTTTCTCCAGGTTGCTATTTGTTGCAGTTGTTTGTTACACAATGATCTATGAGGCTGTCAGACGTCTCCAGTGTGCTACAAAGGATTCAGCCCCAACCTCTACTTGAAAAGAAATGTGGCAGCTGAGCATGGCGGCGCACGCCTGTGTCCCAGCACTAGGGAGGCTGAGACAGGAGGATGGCAGGTTCATGGCCAGCCTCAGCAACTTAGTGAGGCCCTGTTTCAAACTAGAAAATAAAATAGGGCTTGGGTGTAGCTCAGAGATAGATTGCCCCTGGGTTCAATCCCCAGTACCACAAAAAAATAAAATAAAAAGAAAGAAAGAAATGCATTGGCAAACTCAAGTGACTGAATCGTTCCGTTATCTAGAAGGACTTTTAAAACATCATGGAGCGGTAGAGTATCAATTCATGGCCGAGGTTCCGTTTTTCCATTCCTCATTCTTTGGAGTGGAGGAGCTGGAAATCGCACACTGTAGACCTTGGCGGGGGGCGGGGAAGGTGGCCACAGAGGCTGCTTCTCCTGGAGGATGGTGCTGTGGGACTTCTGACTGCCCTCATCCTATACCTACATCCTACATCCTCCCTCCCTCTATGGATGCCAGCCCTGGATGTTACTCCCTCTGCCTGCGGGGTAAGAGCAGTGCCAACAGAGGCACCAGGAGTCCTTTACAAAGACAAGAAACACACTGCAGGTTCCTGGGTCATGCAGCTTTGGAATCTGCATTTCTTTAGATACCTGGAGATTAGTTGCATGCAAAGGGACATGCAGACTAGGAGGAAAGGGTATACAGCTGTTAGGTACAGCCCTCCTTCACTTAACAGGCTCCACCTGGGTCTCAGAACACTGCCTTAGAAAGTGTGGACTTGCCGCTGATGTTAGGGAACAGGTTTTCTCAATAACAAACGGGAACTCAAGGTCGGCAAACTCGGGGTCGGCACTATCTTTCTCTGCGGCCCTCTCCTGACCGCTCGACCTCTCGCGGAGATGTGCCATCCATCGAGCCGAGCTTCACCTGTCCCATTACGGATGGTAGCTCAGCCACGTAGGTGCACAGCCTTCCTTTGAGAGCAACGTGTACTGGCAAGTGTGGCTGACGGGGTGCTGACGGCCAGCGGGAGGGCTTCCACACACTCCTTCCTCATGGTAGTCGGTGTGAGGGACAGTGGCAGTAGGGGACCACTTTCTCTAGGGCCTTACAGAGTGAGGGAAAGTGGACGTTAGGCCAGTGTATTCTGAAGTCTCTTCCCCCACTACCGAAGGAGGGACAGTTTCTGTTTTACGGAAGTGGCCTTGGGGCCCATTTCTTCGGCACAGCGGAGGGAGGGTATGGCAAACGTTTGGACCTGCCATGGCAAGCCCTGTGCCACAGACAGCGCCCTTTTAACCCAGTCGCTGCAGTGCTCAGTTGCAGAGCACGCCATGACAGCACTGAGGTCCTGCTGTCACCAGGGAAGGGCAGAGGGCACCGTGGCCTCAGTTCTCTGCAGACACTGTCCGGTCCTGGAAGGCTTGTCGGGAAGGCTGCAGGAGGAGCGAGGCCGTGGCCACCGCAGCATCCGATGCAGGACTTCATCAGCAGGATGTCTGCCCTTCCCCCTTAGTGCTTATTAGAGTCAGTGTGCTGCACTGAGAATGGTCACCCAGGTTAAAACCCAGCAGTACCAGCACGTGTGCCCCAAATCATGCCGGCTTCTCTACATGCCAGTCCTGAGCTCGGTGAAGCCGGGCGGGGACGGATCCCGGTGGCTGGCGAGTGACTGGGCAGCGCTCCTCAGTCAGTGCTGTGTCTGTGTCTTTGGTCCTCATAAACTGCCACTCCCGCTGTGGAGAGGGTTTAATGTGACCTCTTTATTAGTGACGACGACGTACAGAGGGTGTGTATTCGCGTGAAAGTAAACAGGAGTCTGGGGCTTCTCTTCCCTTGACAGAGCGATGCTGATGACGGCCTGCGACCTTTCTGCAATTACGAAGCCCTGGCCCATCCAGCAGCGGGTATGTTGCTCAAAGAACAGCTAAGATGGCAAAATAAGAAAAGCTTTTAACTCCCAGGTAGCTTCTGAAGTACTTGTGGAATTTCCCAACTGTTAAGCAGTGTTAAAGCAGATAATTCAACATAAAATGGCTTCCATTTTTAGGAGATTCATTTGCCCTTTATATTGGTACAATATGTTAAGAAAGAAAACATCCATTTAACACAGCAAAAACTTAGCTATTGATAATTTTTAATTTTGGTGCTATTTTGCCTCACTTTGGGAGTTTTATTTTTAGCACATCCTTTTAAGAATCTTGAAAATGAGAAGGAAAATCATTTTCTTTTTTTTTTTTTTTTTTTTTTTGCGGTACCGGGGATTGAACCCAGGGGAGTTCTACCTCCGCTCTACACCCCCGGCCCTATTTTTTATACTTTATTTTGAAACTGGGTCTCACGAAGTTGCGGAGGGCCTCACTAAGTAGAGAAAGAGAGAGAACTGAGGCTGGCCGCGAACCCGGATCCTCCGGTCTCCGCCTCTCAAAGTACTGGGATTACAAGCATGCGCCACCACGCCCAGCTAGGAAAATCATTTTCTTATGGTTAAAGTACTAGGCTAAACTTCAGCCCTAAGTAGGCATTAACAAGTAGAACTTAAACATGTCCAGGGCTTGTAGATGTAGGAAGTACATCTTGGAGATGTACTACAAGATGTACCTACAAGAAGGCTGGTAGATGACATAGGATGCCGGGCAGGTCTAATCAGAGGCTAGAAATACCCCTTCTAAGTGAGAAGTGGCTGGCGGAGGCAGCAGAGGCTCAGAACGCACCATGGACCTTATGCTTTTGGTTCTGAGGTTGTGTTTTGAGTCTTGATGCATAATGGAAGAGTACTGGGGGGGGGGTCTGCTGCCCCTCGGGGCTCTGGGATGGTCGGCATGGAGCACAGCAACCACAGGCTCATCCCATGACGCACATGTGCTGAGACGATGAAGCACTCACCCTCCGTGTGGCAAAGTGACGTGCCACCAGCATTCCCACAAGGTGGCCTCCTCCCACTCTGCCTTAAATAGGGCTACGTGCCCATTTCCAAATAGGGAGGAAATGGAAGAGGGGGGACTTGTCTCTCCATGTATCTACTGAATTAAACCCTTTTACCTGTGGTTTTATTGGAGGAAGAAAAGTCTTTTAAAAATAGGATCAAAGATTCGGCAGCCAGCCTCAGCTACTTAGTGAGGCCTCTGCAACTTAGTGAGACCCTGTTTCAAAATAAAGAATAAAAAATAGGGCTGGGGGTATAGCTTGGAGGTAGAATGTCCCTGGGTTCAATCCCCAGTTCTGCATAAAATAAAATAAAATAAAAATAAAGAGACTTTGAGAAGTGGGGAGGGGTCTAGAGTGTGTGCCAGACACGGACAATGTGTGTCCAAGCATCAGGATGCTAAACTAGCTGTCCTCCTCGTGCGGTTACTTCATCTCTGGACCTCAGTGTTCTCATCCTTAGAACAGAGACACA
Source organism: Glis glis (assembly GCA_004027185.1). Taxonomy (NCBI): domain Eukaryota; kingdom Metazoa; phylum Chordata; class Mammalia; order Rodentia; family Gliridae; genus Glis; species Glis glis. The sequence goes on along the minus strand of PVJS01005998.1, from coordinate 35,375 downwards.
GACCTCAGAAGATTGTTCTGAGGATTAAAGGACAATCCTTGGCGCGTGGCGCGTCAATGCTTACTGATACTAGGACCAAGATGGTGACAGAGGCTCCACATGCTGGCCCTCCTCACCTCAGCACCCTGTCCGCCCATGCTGGTCTTACTCTATCTGATACATATGCTCCTGAGATGACTTCAAAGTGATGTACACGTGACCATGATGAACAGACATTTCCACTGCGTTAGTAGAGCGAAGAAGAAAAAAATCATGTGATCATGTCCACAGAGATAACAGTGACGTTTGTCAAAGTGAATATCCCTGTGTTAAAAAATACGTTCTTAAAAGAGTAAAATAATAATTTATTCCAAAACAATAAAGGTTAAAGCTTTGTCTTGGAGGAATTCGCCAATGGAATTAAGGAGGTGAAAGCAATGAAGAGTCATGAGAATTAGAAATAAAAAGGTGAAACTATCTCTACTTGCAGGTAAAATGTTTATATATTTGGAAAACCCAAAATAAGCAATGGAAAAACTAAACAAGAAAATCAATTAGAAAATATAATGAAATCGAAGACCCTGTTTCTGATAGGGGAGAGCAAATAAAATTAACAAAATACCTAGGTATAAACAGAAAAAATGCAAAAGCTGTCTGAGGAAAATGGGAAACCATTTTGTGTTGCTAAAGCACCAAGTTAGACTGAGATAAACAGAAAGGTGTGCCATGTTCTTAAGTATAAAAAAAATCAGGAGAAAATAGGTATAAGCTCTCCTTCGTTAAGTTAACTTGGAGATTTAATGCAATTACAATAAAAATACATTAATTTTCATTATGAGGCTAAGCACATTGATTTCAAAATTCATCTGGGAAGGAATAAAAGCAAAAATATCCTAGAAAATCCTACAAACGTAGAGCAATTTGATGTTAGGATCCAGACATGGAAAAAATTCTGTAAAGTCTCTACAATTAAAACAGTTTGGTTTGGGCATCAGACCAGTAGAACACAGTAGAAAATGTAGAATTGTGTGGTATATATTTAGTATATAATGATAGTATTTCAAGTAACTGGGAAAAGATAGACTTTTACTAACTAGTATTGGGATGAGTGAATGACCAGGTGGAAAAAGACAAAAATGGGTCTACTCCACACATTTAAATTTCAAAGGAAGCAGAGAATTAATCCATACAAAACCTAGATAAAAACATGGCAGATTCTTCCATGACCTGGGAACCCTTCCTAACTGTAGTTCAGTATGCAGGAATAATAATGGGAAAGACTGATAGACTCGATTACATAAAGAGGAACTGTGTGCACAGCTAAGGATACTGCAGGCAAAGTAAAATGAGACGCTTTCAAAAACATTTGCAACTTGTGTCTGATAGTTAACATTTGTAGTACATAAAGAACTAAAAATGGGGAAGAAAAAGGCCAATGACCCCATAGGAAAAAAAATGGGCCAAGGATTTGAACAAAAAGTTGATAAAAAAAAATGTGAATGACTGCTACACATTTGAGAATGTTCTCAGAACCTCAATCCTATGAGAAAATGTAAATTAAAACCCCATTGACGCAAAAAGTCTGGTAGGGGATTTCCTATAACAGTTGTATTCCCAAAAGTCAGGAACTACAAACAACTGAGATGTCTACCAAGAGGAGAACAGATTAACAAGTTAGTGTATTCCTTCACACAGTGCAATGCTGCTCAAAAACAAGAATCAACAGCAGGTGCGTGCAGCAGCACGGGCGGCTCCCACAGACATCTGAACCGAGAAAGCCAGGCACCAGGGTGTGCACACCTGATCTCATTTACATGAGGTTCTAGAACAGGCCACACCTCAGTGCTTAGAGACATTATAATGCTGGTTTGGGTGTGGGGGAGAAGAAAAGGGACAGAGGGTGCCTAGAAACACTGAGTGCCTTCCAGGGTAGCAGGAATGTCCCAGAGCTCCGCTTACATGGTTCTGTGCACTTGTTAATACATTAGACCATATACTTACCATCTATGCAAATCCTTCACTCACAGATTTGCTGAGAGACAGTTTTTCAACAGATTCACAAACACCCAAAAGTTTTACCACATCCTCAGTTGCGGAAGTCAGGGGAAAACGCAGAATGCAAAATATTCCAACCCTTTGGAAGTATATACATATTTATATTATGCATTTGCCAGTACTTCTAGGTATCTTATCCCAAATATAGACTGGAAAAAATTATAAAAAGGCACTTATTCAAGGGTATTCATTTTAGTGGTATTTGTTGTAACAAGGACTAGAAACAGCATAATCATCAGTAGGGTAATGATTGAATCAATCATAGTGCAGCTCACACAATGAGCTCTATGTAGCTATAAGTAGAAATGAGGATTATCCCCGTGGAGTAAGTACAGATATATTTTCACGTGAAAAAAAAGCAAGGTAGAGAAAAGTCTGTATAATAGGCTACCCTTTGCCTAAGAAGGGAGCAAAACTTTTTATAATCATATGATTAGTGGGAATTTTGTATTGAGACTCAGTCACTAGTGTGGGTGATGTGGGATAAACAGTGAGAACTTCTCTTGGTGTTGAGAGCTAGGATGTTCAGCCGAGTGGAAAGGTAGAATCTGAGACAGGTGGAGGTTATGCAGAAGTCCTGCTGTCCTGAATTTGGACTGGAAATACTCTTATGAACTTGTGTTGTGTCCTTCAAAATACCTATCAGCCAGGTGGACTAGGGTATCCATTTGACACTGTTTTTCATAGCACCTTTTGTTAGTAGTGCTTCATAAATATCTCACTGGTTATGAACACAGACGGGCACTCAGTTTCCCCACTAATTGGTGAAGTTGAAATCACGTGTTCTTTTATGCTTTGTTACAGAAGATTACAAACTTCTTTCTTGTGGTTAGTTACACATTGAAAACTAACAAAGTATAACTTCTGTTACTCGTTACTGCTTCGCTCTAATTTTGCTGATGTTGAAAACTACCGATTTGACAGATTTTAGTCTCTTCATTCAGAGTCCCTGCTTTGAAGACTGGTGTGCCTTCCTTGCCAAAACTGGGTCTGTGGTTTATTGCAGATAGCAGAGCTCGTAGCAACTGAATTTTTTGATCAAGGAGACAGAGAAAGAAAAGAACTCAACATAGAGCCCACTGTAAGTATGAGCCCTTGTTGGTAGGAATTATTCTAGTGCATTTATTTTTTAAGTTGTGTACTTTTTTTTTTTTTGCCTCTATAGGATCTATGGGATCTTTTCTTGGGGGACGTAATTTCTTCTTTTGTTTGTTTTTTAATACTTTTTTTTTCTGGTATTGGGGATTGAACCCAGGGGCCTTCTACCTCCAAGCTACACTACCCAGATCATTTTATTTTTTGTTTTGAAACAGGGTCTTGCTAGGTTGCTGAGAGTCTCACTAAGTTGCTGAGGCTGGTCTCAAACCTGCAGTCCTCCTGTCTCAGCCTCCCAAGTATTGGAATTGCAGGCATGTGCCACCATGCCCAATTAACACTTTTTCTTGTTAGAAGAAATACACGTTTATACAGAAAACAGAAGCAAATATAAGAGAACAAAAAGGACTCTAGCAGTCATCATACCCCACCCCTTTGTAATTTTCTTTTTCATTTAAATGCCGTAAGCCAGTTTTTATTCCAGCAGATGCTCTTCTGTGTATTATTTATCATAATTACATGAAATAAATGTGACCATAATATATCCCCTTCCTTTGGCGTAAAGACGTTTGCTGTGTTCACAGTGATAAACGTCTAGATTGCTCAACTTTTCATGCCATCTCTTTTTTCTTATTCAGAGCCATTTATTCTTTTTTTAATATACTTTTATTGGTTCATTGTGGTCTCACATCACAGTGTAGTTCATAGTGATGGTGACGTACATGCACACAGCACTTGGCGGGCTTTCCCCGGCTCCTTCCCCTTCCCCTTCCCCTTCCCCATACAGGGTATTGAGATTGACATTGGGATTCTCACATATGTACATAACGTCAATGGAAGTGATTCCTTCATTGATCCTCCCTCTCCCCCCTCCCCTTCCCCTAGACCACCTCCGTGGCTCTACTGGGGTTTCTCCTCCATTATCTATACTCCCTCTCGTATCCTGATTACTCCCTAGCTTCTCCATATGAGAGAAAACATACGGCCCTCCACTCTCTGTGACTGGCTAATCTCACCTAACATAATGTTCTCAAGGTCCATCCATTTTTCTGCAAATGACATAATTTTGTTCTGTCTTGCTGAGTAGAATTTCACTGTCTATATCTCCCATAATTTTGTAATCCACTCATCTGTTAATGGACACCTGGGTTGGTTCCATAATTTGGCTGTTGTGAATTGTGCTGCTATAAACATGGATATGCATATATTACTCTAATATTCTGATTTCAGTCCCTTTGGAAAGATACCCAGGAGTGGTATAGCTGGATCCTATGGTAGACCCATTTCCAGTTTTCTGAGGAATTTCCACACTGGTCTCCATAGGAGCTGTACTAATTTGCAATCCCACCAACAGTGTAGAAGAGTTCCTATTTCCCCACATCCTCGCCAGCATATAATGTTGTTTGACTTCTTGATGACTGGCATTCTGAGTAAGGTTAGATGGAATCTCAGTGTAGTTTTGATTTGCATCTCCCTGACTGCTAATGATGCTGAACATTTTTTCATATATTTATTGAGCATGCCATTCTTTATGATTCATTAGGATAAACTTTCAGAAGGGAACACAGAAATTGAGGGTGTTTGATAGAAGCTGCCTTTTGACATAAAGTAGGATCTCAAATACAACAAAAAAGATTCTTGTCAAATCATCTGTCTTTCAGAATAGAAACACAAGGTTTTCTTTTTCTTTCTTTGTGGGGCGGAGGGTGCATGTAGTTGCTATCTGACCTTCCTGAGCTAACCCACTGATTCATCTTTTCAGAGCCAATCTTCATTATGTTCTTTAAATAAATGTAGATCTGAGTGTGTCTTTGTTTGTATTTTCAGGATCTAATGAACAGGGAGAAGAAAAACAAAATCCCAAGTATGCAGGTTGGGTTCATAGATGCTATCTGCCTGCAGCTGTATGAGGTATTTATATGAAAACTAGTGGACCTGGTGAACTTAAATTGTGTTAGGCATTAAAATCTGAAGTAAAATGAAAAGATTAACACTAGACACATAGTTTTGCTTCTGAATCAAAAACCAGAAATAAAATTATTAGTATTATGCCTTTTACTGATGAACAAGACATTTGCATTGAACAAGAAACACATCTCATATTTCCTGGTTTCAAAAACTTTAGTTCATTCAATGTATAAATATCAACCGAGTGCCTGCTTTGTGCTAGGTACCAAAAAATTGTTTTAGGGAAGCTGAGAAGACTCCCATGACAGTGCTCAGTCAAGGTATATTGTGCCTACTCTATATTTGCATACTCTGTTCAGTTTGAATTTTAGCCTAAATAAGGAAAAATACTTATCCACCTTTTTCTCACTATCATATGTGATTGTAATGTTGTCTAGAAAAATTCTCCGAGGACTAAACTGAGGCAGCTAGAATGTTGCAAGCTCCTGTTTCTAGACTTCTGCTAGATGTGCTCTTTGGGTTTTTAGGTTTGGGTGGGGTTTTTTTTCTCCCCCAGATATAAATATTCTCCCTAAAATATCCAGCTTCCTAGTTTAGATGTGTATGACCCAAGTACAGAAAGTAGATTCTGTCTTTGTCTTTAAAAGTTCAAACACAAAACTGTCTTGAAGTTCATTATTTGGGAAAAGAACATTTATCATGGAGTTACTGTAGAGTATAAAGATCAGAAGAAACCTAGAAGTTTTCTAATCCAGAGGTAATTGGGTTGCAAAGTTCGTCTTCGAGGGAGACGGAATATGTGCCCTGAATAGGTAGCTCCTGGGACAGCTGCGTCTGGGGGCCAGTTCTCACCTCTGATCCATGGTCTAGTCATCCAAAGAATTCAGTAAGGGAGGCGCAGCCAGTGGGACCAGAAGGGAGGCCAGGGCACAGCCTCGGTGGCACGGAGAGGACACCGGTGTAGCCACACCCTGTCCCCCAGCTCTCCCGGGTCCTGCTCCTTCACTCCTCGTCCTACAGGCCATTGAACCCAGGGGCATTCTACCTCCGAGCTACATTCCCAGCACTCTTTTAGTTTTTGTTTTGAAATGGGGGTCTTGCTAGCTTCCTGAGAATCTTGCTACATTGCTAAGGCTATCCTCAAACTGTGAGATCCTCCCATCTCAGCCTCCCAAGTCCTGGAATTACAGGTGTGCACCATCACGCCCGGCTGAGTGTATATGCTTTGTATTTTCCTATTCTTTCCACTTAACGAAAATTGCTTTTGCAATCCATAATGTATCATAGTATACATATTTCTAGTAGAATATGTTTCTGAGTCATTTTAATGACTGCAAAATAGCTACATAATATCCCTAACCCTATTGTTGGGTATTTGTCATTTTCAAGGTTTCTCTATTACAAAGATATCTGCTATGAACATTCTTATAGCTAAATATTCATGGAACTGTGGTTGGTGAATAATGATGCCACACTGAATTACAAGTTAACCTTCAATATAATCTTGGGAAAAAAAATCTAGTATGCACATTGTTGAAAGCCAGTCTACAGAGCAACTCCCTGCTCCATCTGCACTACACAGAAGCACGTGGCCTGGCTCCACAGCTCAGTACCCTGAGTGTGGGAATGTGCGGGACTGTGCAAGCTGCCTCTCTGCTCCCCTCCGCACCTGCACAGCAAAGTGCTCTGTGAGTTCACACAGCCTGCAGTCATGGGATGCGTGGCACCCACCCTGGACCGGTTCCTGGACTCCTCCTAGCCGTCTCCTTTCTCTTCTTCCCAGGCCCTGACCCATGTCTCAGAGGACTGCCTGCCCTTGCTGGAGGGCTGCAGGATGAACCGGCAGAAGTGGCAGGCCCTGGCCGAGCAGCAGGAGAAGACGCTGATCAACGGGGAAAGCAGCCAGGCCTAGCGGAACTGAGCGGCCTGCGTGCGCAGAGGCGGCGGCTTCGGCCGTCTGCCCAGTTTCCCTGCACACCGTATAGACTGGTGTACACGTTGCTACTGCTGTATTTTTACTTTTGCACAACTTTCGAGAGCATAGCATGAAGTGTTTCTTAGGGCACTAGTATGTGTTTTCTCTACATTTGTCTCAGGCCACTGAACGGAAACAATCGATGCCACCCGCACTAGCATGTCCCCAAGAGTACTACCTGGTGTTTGGTGCCTGCAGTGTGAGCGCCATTCTTGCACTGAGATTGGTTTTTGCTTGAGGATTATAAATAATTGGGTTTTGTGCTTTCTGAGTTACAATCTTTCAACAATGTTTGGAATCTTTCCTTTGTCATAAGTAGATTGAGGGCAAATTGAATACATTCTGGGACATTTCCCCTGTTTCGAGTAAATGCTGGCTGAGTGGGTTTTAAGGAGGAACAAGAATCTTGGTCAGTTGAGGCACCGACACACTGAGGCAGTATTGGAATGAAAGCGCATTATTTAATTGATTTGCTATTTTTGTGAAAGAATGGGCAGGGAAAAACTGTCATTTTGGAGCAGTCCATCCACGCGAGGACTGTCACGGACGGAGCACGTGGCGCCACCGTGGCATCCACGTTGCGGAAGCTGAGGAGCAGCTGTGTCATGTGGCACAGAGGCCAGCATGCTCCAGCAGTGGGTGGCCGGGCACCTGTCATCAAGAAATGCTCCGCCGCCAGATGTCCTGAGAAGACGCGATCTGAATATTGAGTTTCAAACACGACGTTCTCATCTTTATCTTCCAAACTGTAGTTTGGAAGTCGGCAATGTAAACCTCAGTGGAAGAGCAATCAGTGGGCACTGGCCTAAAGGGAGCCAGGACTACAGATAAGACAGCACGAAGTTCATCTTCGTTTTTAGTTTTTGTTTCTCTCCTGTGTTAAGTGAAGTTTAGAGAAAAGTTTATTTAAACAGCAGAGGGCTGTCTTCAATACTGGGGTCAAAAATGGGTTCGAAGAAGCAGTAAAGGTAAGAAACCTCAGGGCTGAGTAAAACTGAGCAGTGTAGTGATGGAGGAACTGCCACATGTGGTACCCAGGCTGCGTCAGCCCAGACATGCAGGTCGGATGGCCGACTCGGGCCTTGGCTCCAGCGGCCACAAGGCTGCACCGTGGTCAGTACAGCTCGCACTCTGTCGGGATTTGAGCCCGTCGAGGTGTGCCCCTGAAGACAAATTCATTTAATATAGGAGAAGTAGATAGTGAATCAGACAACTGGTTGAGGAAAGGAAAATGTGTTCCAAATGCACAGAAATGTTCATATTGGGGGGCGGAGGTAGGTGGAGATAGTCTTAATAACTCCCACCCCACCTCGCAAGGAAGAAAGGTCCTAGACCTGAGACTCTCTCGCCACTCCGGGTGGGAAGTCGTAGCGATCAGTACAGCAGCATTCTCAAGACCCTCACAAACAGGGTCTTGGTGTTCTCTGGTTCCTTTAAACTCTTTCCAGAATGCGACATGTTCTTTTTTAAATTCTGAGTGTGTATATGCATTTTGATGTAATGTGGCTGTATTCTCACTATTCAGGAAAAAAAACAGCAAAACAATTTCTATTACTTTGTATTGGAAAGGACACATCTAGGAAGTCATCAACGGATACTCTATGTATTATTGTTGTAATACTTATATTTTCTGAATGTTATTTTTATTTCATGTGATACAGATCGAGTCTGTAAGGTTGTCTCTGGGTGGCACTGGTGTGTCAATTACACGACTGTCACTAAAATAATAGTCACATCCACATGCCGGTACATACCTATGCATGTATACCTAATTCCTTAGTATAGAAAGTTGTTTAAAGAATAGCAATCTTTGATAAACCTCTTTCACCACACACGTTGTGATTTAGCAGTTATGCTAAAACATATAGTCATATACTTTAGTAGTTGTGTTTAGACCCTCCAGCACCTGTCACTGAGAAATTTTAAAAGGCATAGTGGGTTGTGTGTGGAGGATTTGTTCCTGTGTCACTTTAACAAACAAGAAGATATATTTAGATTAGAAGTTGTTTGGTTTGTCTTCTAAAGTTGGTTTGTTTTACTTCACTAGCTGAGGCAGTAAATGCAGTCGGGCAGTGCTCCCCCTGTCTCATTTTACTGTTGGATGTTTTCTCTCATACAGCACAGAGTACTTCTCTAGCACTGGTTGTTTCACACGTTTTAATTTGTAGAAAATCATTCCGTATATGGATTGCTATCTGTGGTACATGGGCACAAACCTAGATTTTTATTCTTCTATGACTGTTTCCAGTATCTAGTAGGAAAAAATACATACAGTCCTCCCTCACATGCCCTGTATTTATATTACCCATAACTAGCAAAAAACTGTCCTTGTTCTAGATTCTCATTTGTTTGTTTGGTGGTTGGTTAGTTATAGCAAAGGAACACGATGCCCCTTAATTTCAATTATCAGCAAAGGTAAAATCCCACTATTGGGCTAACTTGTGAAATGATGTCTATAAAATCGCCTGGCCTTACGGTGTGCAGGTTTGGCCTTTGCCGGTCACAGTCCTGTGTGAGTTTGTGCAAGCTGCTTGAACAAGCAGCTTTGTGCCTGAACAAGTTGTGCTGTTAGAGCGGTGAGGTTTGGCGAGGCCTCTGTCTTCGGTGGCACCGAAGGCAGCTCCCTTGGGAGCCCGCGGGCCCTGGCGGCCACTGCTGGAAATGGGGCCTGGCTGGAGAGAATGAGCTGATTCCACAGGCATTTCTTACACTGAGTTTCCAAGACCGACAAAGTACAGAGTGGGTTTGTGCAGCCTGTGTGCAGACAGAGGTAGGCAGGTGACCTGCAGCTCTCAGTGCGCCCTCGAGGTCCGCCCCACACCGATGGCATGGCATGCCACCTGTGCCACCTCCGCTCTCATTAAGGTGGCAGAAGTCGGTTGCTCAGTAGACATGCACCCGGCCACCTTCTGTCCACCCCGGCGTGGCCGGTCTGGTGCTTGGCTGGAGAGAGTGGTGGCCCCAGAGCACACAGTCCATGGGGAAGATGCTGGTAGGCAGCTTCTGGTTTCTGGTCCTTCTGGGTTGTCATGGAGACGGAGCTGCCCCCATCACTTCAGCTGTGACATGCACACTGCACTGTCTTTCCTGGGATTCACTGGGAATCTATCAGAAACATCCTGTGTTCTCATCAGTGCGAATGCCTGCCCTGCTGGCGGCTGGAGGTGCGTCTGTAAGGAGTCACCACCCCACAGCGTGCAGTACTTTCCATCAGCGCCCAGGCGGAGGTCACTTGGATTTCTCTTGGACTGTGGGTTGTGCGGTCTCAGCCCCTGCTGCTCTCCCCCATGGAGTGAAGAGGAGAGTATCAAAGCTCACCTGCCCTTCCGTGCACTTCTCAAAAGCCTGTGTAAACGTCCTAATGAATGTTGTTGGAAGCGATGTAAATAGTGAAAATATAAGTTTCTATCACCGTTTAAGAAAAGAAACCCCTGTGGGTCATCACTAGCCACTGTTAATATCGATTTGTATTCTTATATCTTTTCAATATATTTGAACAAATACATAGTTTCTGGCACTATTTTTATACTAGGATAAAGGAGCTACTTGTTTAGCTTTGGAGTCGTTTTGAATCATCCTGAGTGCTGACCTCTTTCCCCACCCCGAGAGTCGTTCCAGATGCCTCTTCAGTGGCAACACCACGCCACAGACGTGCTCGCCCACCTCTGCCTCCCACGGGCCACAGCCCGTCAGGGTGCTTCCCCCTTGTGCTGACCCCTCACCTGTCCGCCCCCATGTTGCCGTGCTTTGTAACAATAAAAAGAAGAAAGAACACGTAGGTGTGATGTGGTGTGATTGTTATGGGCTCTGAGTTTCAAGACTGGGGAACTGATGGAGCCTTGGGATTGTAGGCTGGGAAACAGGCCCAGGAGTTTGAGAGACTTTAACCAAGCTAACCTGTGGGCCTTTTGCTGAAGAACAGAATGGCTTAATAAAATCTGTGCCATTGCTTAGACTCCTCTCAATAGTGGTCTTCCTGGTATTAATGACCCTGCTACCAGTTGGAGGGCATGGACTCCATCCACCATGGCTCTGAAGGGAGACGGTCGCCAGCCTCCTGCCCCACGAGGAGCTGAGGCGTCTTAGGAGTTAAATTCCTGCCAAGTGGCATGGTCTGGAATCAGGCCCAGGTCTGTGTAGTCTCAAAGCAGGTGTTTATACCACATAGTTCTTTTATTATTCTTTTATTTTATTATTATTTTATTAAATTCTAAAAGTAGCCAGGTGCAGTGGCACACACCTATAATCCCAGTACTTGGGAGGCTGAGGCAGAAGGATCCCAGGTTTGAGGCCAGCCTCAGCATCTGTCATGGTTAGATGTAGAATGCCCCCTGAAGAGCTCATGTGTTAATCTCGGGGTTGACATGAAATGGATTTATCTGGGTGGTGGCCAGGGCCTGTGGGGTGCGGCTGGAGGAGGTGGTCCCTGGAGTTGTAGCCTTGAGGATTATATATGGCTCCTCCTCCCCTGCTTGCTTGCTTTCTCTTGCTTCCGGCCTCCATGATGTGATGATGAAGGCTTGCGCTTTCTCTCTCTCCACTTCCCACTGCCATGCCCTGAGAACCACAGTCCCTGGCCTCACATCGACTGAAGCCAAAAGTGTCCAAGGAAACCATAAGCAATAATCCTTCCTCTGGCTTGTATGGTCCGTTCTTTGGATGATAGCCGTGAGAATGCTGAGACAGTAACTCAGCAAGATCCTCAGCAGCTTACTGAGACGGTTTCAAAGTAAAAATTAAAAATAAAATAGTGCTGGAGGCATCATGCAGAGGCAGAATGCCCCTGAGTTCAATCTCGTTACCACAAAAATAAATGAGTAGATAAATAAATCCTAAAGGGCCCACATCCATTCTTAGTGGATATGGGCTACCCAGAAGCACTTGAGACGATGCCCCCTGACCCAGCAGGCTTGGCCTTGCTTGGGTCTTAGGGTCAACTCCTTGATTTAGTTTGCCTGGTCATCGGTTACTGTAGTGCCTCCCCGGATCCCAGACACCGCCGTGGCTCCGTGTTGCTGGCCTGCAGGATGGAGGTGTGACCACATGCAGCACTACCGACCTCATCAAGGCCGTCTTCCTGTGGGGCGGGAGTATCTCCACTATTCCCCATTCACAAAGCTACAGGGAGGAGCCAAGTGGAAACTCAGAGGGACCGATAGCTTCACCAATGTGGCCACTAGAGGGCGCCCCAAATCCAGTCGCATTTAGAAACACAATCCCTTCCTGGCCACGAAGAACAAAAACTGATTTTTAAATGATTTGGGGGAGCTTACAAAAGGGGGGGTCAATAGATACTTTAAGGAAAATTAAAAGTAGGGGGAATTAAGTCCTTTGTGGGATTTTTAGACTTGCCGACTAAGCCCTCTGCCCAGTCATCGTGTCCTGGAGATTTTCTGCAAGCACACAACGCCGCATTTGCAGCCTCCCTCCCCCCTGCGTTCCCTTCGCGGACCTCAGTCCTTCCTGTGGGAGTGAGGCGCTTCCGAACACTCCCTGTATTCCATATGTGGCAATGTCAGGATATGGTTTTCTATTGTTGTGGAACGTAACAATTAACAGAAACTGTAAACTTTCAGAGAAAAATGTTTCTAGTTCACAAACTAAGCCTGAGAACCACGGATCTGAGACATGGCATTTTTCTTCTAAATAACCTCCGATTCCCAGATTAAAACCAGATGTAGACCCACAAAGCAGTAAAGTATTATCCAATGATCAAAATAACACTTTATTGGACTTCAAGAAGTGTTAACATCAAACTCACTGAACACTGTGCTCTGTCTCTTAATTGTTTGGGTTTTTCATCTCAACAGAAGGACTGCACAGTCCATTTATGTAGGGAAGAGAGATGTAAGAATGGGGCTGGGACCAGAGGTCAGTCAGTCAGGACAATGTGCGCACTCTGGCTCCTCCTGCCTTAGCTATAGTTGCTCAAGAAGAACCTTGACATTAGCCCGTTATCAGCCTTCCTCCTCCTCACAGGCCAACTGCTTGGAGAACACAGTGCACAAGGCCCAGATGACGGGATTGAGCCTGGCGCACTGAGAAGAAACACCTGGATGTGGCAGTCACGGGCTGAGAAGGGCAAAGGGAGCCGCATTTCTTATCTGTTCTTACACTGCTTACTGGCAGTTCAGTAGATCCTGTGTAGGATCTAGGAGCAGAGGGCAAAGGTACCCTTCTGATTTATTATCTAAATATGTCCTGTGCACCAGCTCAATGTCCAGGAGCAATAGGGAGGGAAAGGCATCACCAGCCAGCCACTATCCTGTGGTCTGACATCCACCATTCATTACCAGAGCAATGTAATCCAGATCGGGAGGAGCCCCGCAGAGGATTCTGGGGAATCCCTGAGGCAGGGCAGCTGCTCCAGGTGTATCACAGAAAGCAACATCTCCAAAGCGATGGGAGACAGGTGAGGGCTGTGGGGCTTTCACCAGAGTCAAAATCTCAGGGCAGGGCCCGCCCGCTTGCTGCCCTCATCTGCAGCCTCCAGGGAAGCTGAGGTAGATTCGAGAGAGTAGGGCTCTGGGGGGGGGGGGCTCTGCCCTGGCCAGAGGCGTGTGGTGCCTGTGTTCTCAGCACGGCTGGAAGGCCATGTCCTGCCTGAGGAGTCCTCCTGCGCTGTTAGCAGAGGACACTTCTCCACCTCACAGAAAGGCCTTTGAGCAGAGCAAAGGAAAAACATTCGTGAGCAGTAGCCACCTGTTCCTTTCCACACGCTACTCATTTTATTCTTGCAACAGCCTCATGAGGTAGGTGGTGGATTTTCACACCGAAAAGCCAGGCCGAGAAAGTGAGGTCGCTCGCCCCAAGCCGCATGGCTCAGCTGTAAGCACCATAGCAGGGCTGTGAACTGAGACCTGGCTCCAAAGTCTCCGCTCTCCTCGCCACCGCCCTGTCACAGCAGAAAGGGCTGATTGGCCCTGCGAGGGCCACCTCCATGTCTCCTGCAAGCCGTCACCCATGGAGCAGTGGAGATTGCAGGGTTGACACCACCCATGCCCCGCTTCCTGGCCCGCAAGCGCACACCCTAACTGGGCTGCCCTGAGGGAGCGCGGTCACCCACGTCTCCCACCACCTGCAGACAGAGCCCCGTCCATCTTCCTCACAGATGGTCTTTATGGACGCTGTCTATTCATCTTGTTCCAGCCAAATCCTTCCTCCACATTTCCCCACGTCTCAGCTAAACAGAAAGCCGTCGCCAAAGGCTTTTGTTATCTGTTCCGTGAGGGGAAAGGGCCAAGGTGAGCACTGATTGCTAAGGAGCCAAAGAGCGCTGGCTGCCAGCTGCTTGTTTCAGCAGAAGCTGCGAAGTGTTCTTTCATTTACCCCGAACAGGCCTGCCATACCACACACTGATAGCCAGCCATGATCGTTCAGCCAGTTAACCATTCATGTGAGACGGCCTAAGTCAGAAAGCATTTGCTTTCAAGTTTATCATTTTTTTTTTTTTTTGCGGTACTGGGGATTGAACCCAGGGGCGTTCTACCTCCGTGCTACACCCCCGGCCCTATTTTTTATACTTTTATTTTTGAAACCGGGTCTCACAAAGTTGCTGAGGGCCTCACTAAGGAGAGAGAGAGAGAGAGAGAGAGAGACAGCGAGAGAGCTGAGGCTGGCCGCGAACCCGGATCCTCCGGTCTCTGCCTCCCAAAGTACTGGGATTACAAGTGTGCACCACCACGCCCGGCTCAAGTTTATCATTTTCAAGTTGACCCAACTAACCCCTTGCAGAAACAAACTCATTTCATATTATATAATATTACTTATAATTTATATGAAATATGTTATTAGAACATCTGCAACATATCTATTTTATATATAATATAGATATATAATCCTCTCTGGGGGTTTATTTAAGTGCTGCACAATGCCTGACTTGTGTTTGTCACCTTAGTCATATCCCTCTTTTTATAAGCTATTTGTCAGGACAGTTCTTCGGCAGAATCTAGTCCCAGAGGGCCAACTTCCCGGGCAGCACTGACGGGGGGTTACCCCTCGCCAGGGCAGAGCAAGCGGTCTAGAATTGAGTAGGAGGAACTAATCAAATAAATTATGACAGATTTCTATACAAGAATACCATACAGGTATTAAAAATCATTTAGAAATAGTACTACTGTCGCGAGTATATTATTAAGTAAAAAAATAGGTTTTAAGACCCCAAATATAGAGTTTAAATTTTTTTCAAGGAATGTGATTGAACACACATTGAGCTGCTAATTATGACAGTCTCTGAATGAAGTTAAACAATTTGTGATTTTGTTTCAGTTGCTTTTACTTTTTAGCATGTTCTAATTTTTCCAAAATCGGCCTATATTAGTCTGTAATCAGAACAGGAGGAAACCACAAAAGTATTCTAGGAACTTCCACTCCCATGGCGGTCTGTCCTCTGTGTGAGTCTGAGAGGGCCTGGAACTGCCTGAGCTTCACTGTCCCCAGAGAATGCTGTGGCTTCAGGTACAGTTGGTCCTCGCGGGTGACTTGGTCACGACTGCCACTGCTCCTCCTCCTGAAAGTGCTTCTCCTGCCCGTGACCTCCTGAAGATTAATTCAACACAGATTAAGATGTACTTCTTTTAGACATCTTGTCTCTCCCTTTAGTTGGGAAACATGTGCTTCTCTGACACTCTGACCGCATCCGAGTCTGCGGGAGTCCCCGGTGACAGGAAACCTCAGAAGCAGAGTTTCCTGTCTCCCTGGCCTCACAGAGGCTCTCAGAACAAAGGTGTGTTCCGTGCGTGGCATGGGAGACAGCTGTCACTGCGTGGGACTCGAAATAGAGGCTGCATGACAGGTCCAGGCTGCAGAGCAGACACGTACTGCTTAGGCGCCTGACTCAGCAAACAGATGCTTCTGATATCAGAAACGTCTGTGATGGTGAAACTCGCTGTGTGGTGCTCAGAAGCTCCCAGACAAGAATCACAGCGTAGAGCTGACATCGGCCACATCATGTACAAGAGGTCCTTGTGAACGATGCGCTTGCCCCTTGAAAGGTACTCGCCACTTAAGAAAACATGCTTCTGGGGCCAGGTGAAGGCAGAGGCTGGCCACGGGACACGGAGGGACCATGCAGCTGAAGCTACTCATCACGAGCTGGCTTCCCCCAGACCAGCGGCTGCCCCCAGGGGCGAGCCCCACCCACGCCCCCATAGGGATATCTGGTAATGTCTGGAAATGCTTTTGGTTGCCATAACAGGAGGGGTGCCCCTCAACATCTAGTGTGTAGAGGTCGGGGTGGTACTAAATATCTTATGATGTATAGGACAGCCCCCTGCAACTAATAATTATCTGCCCCAAATATTGAGTTGCCCAGTTGTACCCAGTTAGAAACCCTGTGTAGGCCCCCCACAACCTATGTTTGGATGGGTCTGGGAGCAATCCACTCAGTCGGAATTGAGGTGACGGGGCCAGAAAGCACAAGCAAGCTTCCCAAGCAACGATCTGTGACCCGTCACCTGCCTCGGGCACGCCATACCTCTCCCAGCAACACCTGCAGCTGCGGGCTCAGGACTGGAGGAGAGGCCCTGCTTGCTTAATGGACAGGTAGGCTTAATGCTCAGATTCAAGACAAAAGAACAGGGGTGGGTGGGTTTAAAAGACAATAGTGAGGGAAGGCACAGCCGGCCACCTTTCTTCCCTCGGTGAAGAAAGAAGTGAGACCATGCAAAAATACAGAGGCTTCCATGAAGCGATGGAGGGCGGGCTGGCCAGTCTGGGGAGCGCAGATGGGAAGACTGAGAATAAGCGAGTCTGGTGAAGGAGCACACAGGCGGGCATGTGGGGTGCACATGTTAAGTCTTTAACTATTTTCTTTGTTACTGGGGATTGAACCCAGGGACATTCTACCCCTAAGCAACACCCCCACATCCCCAGCCCTTTTTATTTTGAAACAGGGTCTTGCTAAGCTGCTGAGGGTCTCACTATGTTGCTGAGGCTAGCCTCAAACCTTCAATCTTCTTGTCTCAGCCTCCCAAGTACTGGGATTGCAGGCATGCTCCACCACATCTGGGTAGATCTTTAGCATTTAATGTTTATAAGAGTGCATCTAGCAAGGAGTTGGAAAGACTCTGCCAGCTGAGGTAGCCA
This sequence comes from Glis glis, assembly GCA_004027185.1. Taxonomy (NCBI): domain Eukaryota; kingdom Metazoa; phylum Chordata; class Mammalia; order Rodentia; family Gliridae; genus Glis; species Glis glis. Next base: position 18,277 of record PVJS01005998.1, on the reverse strand, counting down.
GCCTCCGTTTGTAGGCCCCCAGTGTCGGTGTAGTACACACAGGCATAAGTAGCCACAGTGGCAGGACTGAGTACACATGGGCCGGACAGCATGGACTCCAACCCTGATCCACTGCTGCCTCTGCAGAGTACTGGGGCCTGATGTGTCCCACCGGGGAGACGCGGGCACAGCGCTCACTGGGGCCTGGGCTGTCCTGGCAGCTGTGTCCAGTCTGGAATGCACATACATCGAGGGGATGTCATTGCCTTTCCTGCCTCAGCACTGACGGCTCGTGTCGGATCCCGTTACAGGACCCTGCAGGACGTCACCTCAGACCAAGGGATCCACTTGACAGCAAACAGAAGCGCAGCCCTGGACCCGTGGCCATGGCAGCCACCAGGTCTATCACCTAATGCAGGACCCCACACATGCTGGCCATTGAAACCAGGCCCGTGCACATGCTGGCCAAGCGCTTCACCACGGAGCTGCATCTTCAGCCCTGTACTACTCTTTTTAGATTGGGGTGGTTAAAGTGGTAGGATACTTACTGTATTATTCTTTGTATTATATATATAGTACATATATAATTATAATATATAATACATATGGAAGTATTCTTTCATATAAAGGCTAATGTTAAAAATATTAAGTAAATTTGTTTTTTGAAATACCATTTTATTCTTTGGACGGTTTGTTAAAAATGCAGATTTTGTACTGTTCCTTTCCTTGTCTTTGGGCTCACTTGCAGGAACGGGGTCACAGACTCTTTGATGTCATTGGGCCCAAAACCACTCTTTGAGCAAGTTGGCCTTCCCACAGGAGGGCTATTGTAATTCAGTTTATAAGTGACTTTTCATACCACAGCAATATGCAAGAACTCTCTAGACCTTAAAATTAAAACAACAGCAGGATGGATGATGGATGGATGGATGGATGGATGGATGGATAGATGGATGGATGGATAATGGATGATAGATGGATGGATGGATGATTGATGATGGATGGATAATGGATGGATGGATGATGGATGATGGATGGACAGACAACTAATATGGCAATATACAAAATACTTCTCACTGTGAGGTGTCAAGCCACAGAGCCTAGACTTCGAGGATTGTGATGACACCACGTTCTAGCGCCATGGCATAGAGGCAAAGAGGATGGCCACTGCAGGAATTTGAGGCTGAGTGGAAAGGAAAGCAGTGCTCCTTGAAGGAGCGGCGACAACGGCCATCCCAGGGCACCTCCGCAGCACAGAACTCTGCAGACATGAATGTAGCAACTCCACACTCAAATATGTGATGTCTTGTTCACCATGGTTTTTTATATCAATATTTTTTAAATATTCCCTTAGGCTGTTGTCTTGATTGCTGAGTTATTTGGTATCCCTGTAGACTGCACTCAGATCAAATGTGTCGCTGGTCTCTTGTCCGAAGCCTGGCTGGGGCACTGCTCTCTTCTCCAGCCATATTCCCACCAGTGTAGCTCAGCCTCATTTCTCAGCAGGACAGAAATATCTTACTAGTCTTCTCCTCCAGTGAGTTCCTCAAGTCTCCCCTACAGTTAGTAACAAAATATGCCTTCTACAGCACAAATCTGGTTAAATGAATATATGTGTGTGGGTATCTACACACGTACATATCTATGTGTATGTATACAAATATACATATATATATATACATACAAATATACATATGTGTACATAGGTATACATGAAAATATGCACATATTTAAATGACCATGCATTACTATCACAGTCATTATGTCTAGTGATGGGATTATGAGCACTTGATTTTTTCTTTATGTCTTTTTATATTTTCTAAGTGACTTACACTTTTCACTAACTTATAATTTTTATTGCTTAAAAATGTAGAGGAGCTGGGCACAGTGGCACACACTTGTAATCCCAGCACTTGGGAAGCTGAGACAGGAGGATTACAGGTTTGAGGCCAGCTTTAGCAACTTAGCAAGGCCCTCAGCAACTTAGTGAGACCCTGTTTCAAAATAAAAAATAAAATAGGGCTGGCGGTGTGGCTCAGAAGTAGAATGTCCCTGGGTTCAATACCCAGTAACATACACAAACACAAAAGCACACACACACACACACACACATGCACGCACGCGCGCACACACACAAACACAATGTTGAAGAATATCTAGTAAATGAGAAAACGTTGATAGAGTTGTCAACATTTAAAATGGTCTCAGTCAGCATTCTACAGCTATAATCTGAAAGACCAGACCACAGAACTTAGAGAAAGGAAGATTTATTTGCTCACAGTCTCCTTGGAGATTTGAGTTCAGTCCATGTGAGGCCAGGGTCTAGAGCTCAGGGCATGGCAGCGGGAAGTGGAGAGAGGAAGAGCACAAGACTCCACTATCACATCACAGCGGCCTGAAGCAAGAGAGCAGGCAAGCAAGGGGATTCACAGACAAAAACAGCCCCAAAGGCCACATTCTCAGGGACCCAGCTTCTCCAGAAACACCCCACTGGGTGTTTACACTGCCTGGGTTTACACGCAGAAAATCCATTACAATGGATTGATCTACTGATGAAATTACAACCCTCAAGGCTTGATTATATCAGCTCTGAACATTAATACATGAGCTTTTCAGGGGACATTCTATATCCAACTCTAACATTAACTTTCCCTGGTGAGCCTGCAAATGGAGTCTTCTCAATCAGGCAGCAAAGTAGGTAAGGAGCTAAAATATTGCCCTGGATAAACCTTGAAACCTGGGGCCACAGCAGGGAACAGGGACTGCAGTCATCAAGTAACACACTAGATGGTGGGACACTGACATGGTCACCAGAGTAGGAAAGATAGACCCTGATCAAACAAGATGGTAGAAGAATTAATAGGAGTAAGAAAGGGGTAAGAGGAAACTTTGACACTTAGAGGTGTAAGTGGAAGGGACGGTTGCTTGATGATTTATTTCTTTTGTGCAGTGACAGGCAGGTCATCAGCTGAGGGCAAGGGTAAAGGCTACAGGACAATAAAGGTACAGCCCTTATCATGACAGGGGAGGGAAGCGGTGGAAATATAGGGAAGTCTTGCAGGCAGGGCAAATAATCTGGCTGGGACTAGAAACCAGGAATGTGCAATAGCAGTAGGGGAAATGTGCAGTAGGGGAAAGGGTGGAGGAGCCTGTTATTGGCAAGAGGATATTGATTGGATAGAGAATGTAAATAAACCAAGAGGGAGGAATTTGAGGGGAAACCAAGGAAACAACTGACTACAGCTCTCTCCAGGCCAAGACCTGGTATTGTGGGAGGAAGTGAAGGAGCCAACAGGATGGGAAGCTGTGGCTGGGGTGGCGTGTGAAGTTCCACAAAAGGAGCACTCGAGTGGCGAGCCCCAGCGCACAGCCTTGACTGGAGTGGGTCAAACACAGAAGTGAAGTAACTAGATACATGGGGTTCAGGAGCAAGGAGGCCAGAGTGACAGATGGTTTATCCACATGGACTTTGAGGTCACTGGGAAGATGACAGGACACAGAGGATAGTGGTGAGCCAGAGGTATGACTAATAGGAGGTAGATAATGCTGGATAGGGTGGATGGTAGATGATTCTAGATAACAGTAGATGGGAGATAGTACTGGAGAGGGGTAGATGGGAGATGGTACAGGATAGGTGGATGGTAGATAGTGCTGGATAGGAGTGGATGGTTGATAATGCTGCATAGGGGTACATGGAGTTGATACAGGATAGGTGGATGTACTGATAGGTAGATAGTACTGAATGGGGTGGATAATAGTGCTGCATAGGAGTGGATGGAGATGGTACAAGATGGGTGGATGGTAGATAGTGCTGGATAGGAGTGGATAGTAGATAGTGCTGCATAGGGGTGGATGGAGATGGTACAGGATTGGTGGATGGTAGATAGTGCTGGATGGGGTAGATAAAGATACTGCTGCACAGGGGTGGATAGAGATGGTACAGGATGGCTGGATGGTAGATAGTGCTGGACAGGAATGGATAGTAGATAGTGCTGCATAGGAGTGAATGGAGATGGTACAAGATGGGTGGATGGTAGATAGTGCTGCATAGGGGTGGATGGGAGATAGTGCTGCATAGGGTGGATGAGAGATGGTACAGCATGGGTGGATGGGAGATAGTGCTGGATAGGGGTGGTTGGTAGATAGTGCTGCATAGGGGTGGATGGGAGATAGTGCAGGATTTGTGGATGAGAGATGACAGAGATGGGCCAGGTGGTAGACAACAATGATCAAAAGGCCAGAAGGTGATACCCACATGAAAGTGGTCTCAAAGAAAAAGGCTCTTTTTACTTTTTGAAAAGGTAGAAACAGAATGGTTTAGATGTGGCAGTGGTGAGCTATGATAATGCAAACCCATCTTTTTCTATCTGTGGTATGAGACACAGGAGATGAGCAACTTCCTAACTCCACTGCTAGAAGGGACCCATCGTTTGGGGGATAGACTCAGATGACATGATGGAGTCATAAGTGTTTTGCACCAGTTCATTCGGCAGACACCTGCAACTCCTCTAAAGTGGCTGTTGGTGATGAATGAGGATCAGCAAGCCACGCTCACCCCTGCTTGGTGGATACCCTCCTGTGCTCTGCTGTGGCCCTACAGTCCTTTCTGAAGGAAATCAATCACCTCAGGAATGAAATCCAAAACATAATTAGACATGCCTTAATATTCCTAAAACTTAGAGGCTAATTGCTGAAGCAGAATGCAGTGAACTCCCTTAGCAAGCTTCCGAAAGCCCCAGGCTCCCCATCATGGCTGGGGACTGGGCAGGCAGTGACCTTATGACTCCCCTGTTATTCCTCCTCTCCTTCCATCCTTCTCTTAGAGACTCTGTTTTCCTTTGATATGTAAAAGCTAAACAACTTGGGATCAAAAAACAGTAGACAGCCTGGTAAGATGGCACATACCTATAATACAAAAAATAAATAAATAAAAATAAATGTTTGAGCACTTGAGTTCAATTCCTAGTACCGAAGGGGGTAGGGAGGATGCATAAATTCTGAGGTGATTAAGAAAATGCCCTAAAGCAATGTTTCCCATTTATGATATATGCAAAATAATACTAGGGAAAACATTCGCTGCTGCCATACATCAGGGTAAAGGGTTTCTGTGATCTCTAGGCAGCTATTTCGGTGAGAGGGGCTTCTCACCTCCTTTTGCCCTTTTTAATGATGTCCCTGGACTTCAGGATAGCATTCCCCTGGTTACCGTACATCCATTGTGTCTGTCTTTCAGGAGCCATGAGGAGACCTTGGAATGTGGGAGGAGGTTACTTCGCTCACTCCAGAGCAAGCAGCAGCTGTGCTAGCCTGAAGCAACATGAGCACAGGTGTTCGGGGCCTGGGGGCTGCAGGAAGCTCAGCTGTCTAGATCTTGGAGCACACCCTGAGGAATGGAGAAACTGGAGGTAGAAGTAGCAATTCTGTAAGCCACATTAAGGAGTGTGGTTTGCACTTTCCTTGGGGAAATGGGATAGGATTCCCACTTCTTCCAGGCCAATTGGTGGGTGAGATGGACTGTAGAGCCCAGAGAGGAGAGTTCTGGAGGCACAGCTCTGCCTCCACAGCATCTGCAGCCACATGCACACACCTTTACCTATGCACCCCCCCAAACCACAGGACTCCAAGTCTTGTAGGATTATCAGAGCAGAAATAAAGGGCGAGGGTGGCACTCGGCTGGTTGGCTTAATACAAGCATCGGTAGGAAGGGTTTAGGGGAAAGTTTAGACTGGCCCACAGGTTCTGTGTAACCTTCTGTAGATGGAGTCCAGGTAAGTGGTAAGAACTACTGCCAAAAAAAAAAAAAAATGTGACCTGGGCATTAAGAGAAATTGAATGACGCCACTACATAGCTAGCAGGCCTCCACGCCAGCTTTAAACTAGGTCATGGCCACTGATAAATGGAACAGCACAAGTCTGACATGCCCATTTCGTTAGGTCTGTGCGAGCCCAAGGGCCATTTGCTTTCAACAATTCTCTCTGCTCCTTCTGAGAATCTTAAAGTGGTTAGAGGGAGGAGATTGTGTGCGGAGGGCAGCATTAGGTGGCTTCTCACCCCCACCTTCCTGTTTGAGCGAGGCATTCATTTCAATGGCTGTGAGACCAGGGAGGAAAGATGTCCCCGCAGAGGGAGATAGGCACAGCGCTGCCTTAACAGGCAAGTCCCAGGCATCCCGGTCCTAAGCCGGCCACTAGGGTGAGTCACAGAGCACCTCAACCACTTTTAGGTGGCTATTTTGTTTTCCTCACAAAATAGCAAAGTGGTTTGAGAACGGGGATGCTTCTAAGGCACCGGTATTGCTGTTGGAGTTTCCTTTCTCAGAGAATGAGAGAAACTAACATTTCCTGAGTACCTGATATCCCCCGGTGGCTCAGGTGGTGTTTTATATAATATGTTCATAAAACCCTGCATAGCTGGTGCTGGTCTCTCCATTCGAGAGTGAGGAAACTGAGGCTTGGAGATGTGGAGCAATCTGGCCAAGGTTGTTCACGGTAACGAATGTCACAGCTACAGTATCAACGCTTCAGTCATTCTGGCTAAAACACAGGTTCTTCCCACTGTGCCACACTCTATTTCAGTGACCAGATACGCCTACTTTTCTAATCTAGAAAAGCAATGGACCCATCGTCTATGGGCTTCTATACGTAGTTAATTAAACATAAGATAAAATATGTTTTGAAATGAGGTAGTGATATGTAAACATTGAAAACATATGGCCAATGGAAAAATTCAAACATTAAAAGCCACTTATTGCATGATCCTATTTGTATGCAATGTCCAGAAAAGACAAATCCACAGAGATCGGTAAGAAGTGGACAAGGCTACAAACGGGGGAGGGTGTGAGAAGTGACGGCTCGCTGTGTGGGGAGTTTGGGAGGGATGCTAACACTATTCTGGGATATGATGATGGTGTTGTTTGCACAATATTGTGAATATACTGAATAGCAGTGAACTTTACCCTTTAAGATAGCTAACATGTTGAACTTTATGTTATGCTAATTATATCTCAATAAAATAATTTTAAAAACCAAAAAGAAAATAAGTTTCCAGTCTCAATCATATTTTTCAACTGTATTTGGCATAAAGTCTTGCTTTACAGCTGCTATTATATAAAGGGATAGGTCATTAATCGTCTACTTTCCCACATGTCATTTGATAAATGCTGCCAGTTATGTCAGTTCCAATAAAGGGTGCACTTTGAGCTTATATGTAGAAAAACTCTTCAGAAAGCATGCATTCCAATTCTTAGTGTGAACATGTCCACATGTTGTAGTTTAAAACAGAGTAGGTATGCTTATCATGTTCAATATCAGCTGAATTTCAGAAAAAGATATAAATTACGGAGAGAAGCTGAATTGGCTTGGCATTGGAGTAGTTAGGTGATCTCTTGAACTTTAAACTTCCACATCACAGCATAAAGCTAGATCTAAGATAAGAAACACAATAAATTCTGTCCTAGGAACAGGACTGCGTTTCTGCTTGCCTCGCGCCCAGCTCTGCTGAGATCATGGCGTTCGACGGTAGCTGGAAGATAGACCGGAATGAGAACTACGACAAGTTCATGGAAAAGATGGGTGAGAACTCCATCCTCGGCAGCTCGCCCTCTGCTCGCTCACTGATGTCTTTCTGGCTTAGGGAAGGGCTCCTGATGGGGAGGATGCAGGAGCGTGAGGGGAAACCAAACTGTCTTACTAGCAGAGGAGAGATGCTTTGAGTACCATCCTCTAAAACAGAAAAAGATCTCCAAATGTTGCCTTCACTCTTTAATGCATACCATTGAAAACTGACTTCTAAATAGAGAAAGAAAATGGCAGTGGGTAATGACAATTTCCAGATTTATAAACACTGAATTTTGGGGGATGGAAAAGGAAAGATCATATAATAAAGTAATATAGTAAAGTATAATAAAGTAATAGTTCTATCAAAACTCACTTTGAATAAATTAGATTTAATTCTCTTTATCGCTGACTTATAAAACTTAGAGATTTTCCTCAAGAAGCTACTATGTATTTTCTCTGGGGAGCTAAATTTAACTGTTTTATAAATCTACACCAATATTCTGGCAGCCTGTCCACCGTACAAGATGGGAAAATGAATCTCTGTATTCCCCAAAACAAAAATCTGCACCAGTTATGTCCTATAGCTTAAGGATTCCATGTTTAAATTTAGGGAATTTGTATATAATAATGAATTTGGCCATAAAATTTGTTAATTTTTCCATTTTTGCATCAGTCAGAAATGCCACAAAAAGCAAAGAGATTTATGAAGCTCAAATTTAAAAGCAACTATGGAAAGCAGTGCTTAAAAAATACTGTATATGCAGAATAAAAGTTGCAGTTTTCCATAAATATAGGAATATACTTTTAATCCTTTATTTGACAGTTCTGGAATTTGATTTACTTAACACTGAAACAAAAAGTTTGGTAACCTTATTGAAACTAATGAGCTCTAAGATTTGACAGTTCTGCGCTTCATTTGATTTTTCCTGAGTCTGGAAAAACAGCTTGAATCAATTCTCTTCATCTGACTGAGCTTGAACGTTTTCTACAGAACAATCTCAATGCTGCAAGGCTACTGGTTTTCTTCCCCACCCTCAAAGTGAAAATAAACAACAGAACGGGGCTTTTCTAGAAACGTCAACACCTACAGCATTTTGACTTTATTTTGTCCGATCTCCTTCCTTCCGCAGGTGTTAACATGGTGAAAAGGAAGCTTGGAGCTCATGACAATTTGAAACTGATAATCACACAAGACGGAAATAAATTCACAGTCAAAGAATCAAGCACTTTTCGAAACATTGAAATTGTTTTTGAACTTGGCGTCAACTTTTCTTACAGCCTAGCAGATGGAACTGAGCTCAATGTAAGAACTTTTTTTTTTTTTTTTGCGGTACCGGGGATTGAACGCAGGGGTGTTCTACCTCCGCGCTACGCCCCCGGCCCTATTTTTTATACTTTATTTTGAAACCGGGTCTCACGAAGTTGCAGAGAGCCTCACTAGGTAGAGAGAGAGAGAGAGAGAGAGAGAGAGAGAGAGAGAAAGAGAGAGAGAGAGAGAGAGAGAGAGAGACAGGAAGAGAGCGAGAGAGCTAAGGCTGGCCGCGAACCCGGATCCTCCGGTCTCCGCCTCCCAAAGTACTGGGATTACAAGCTGTAAGAACATTTTTTATGAGCAACACACTGTTGATTTTTCTATCTGATACTTAAATAATCTTTGCTTTCGCTCATGGCTGGATTGGTTAATGCAAGTCTCCTTCTTTTACTGAAGAAGCCAATGAAATCTGCCCACATTATATATGGCAGAAATTGGCAGGGTATTTAAATACAAGACTTTTATTTTCATACACCTCTGTGAACAATCTGGATTGAACAATAAGAATCAGAAAAATATCTTCTGAATGACAGTATAGAGCTATTCACAAAGAGATGCAAAGCTCAGCGTTTTCAACGTTACATAAAACAAAAGCTTTAAGAGTTATGTAGTTCAAACAGAATAGCCATTTGAGCAGGGTGGGGAGCAGGCTCACAGGTGGAGCGCTTGCCTGCCATGTGCAAGGCCCTGGGCTCCATCCCAGTAACACACACACACACACACACACACACACACACACTCAAAAAACAAACACACACAATAGCCATTTGATAAGTGCAGGGAAATAATAATTAAGTGAGTACTAAATTATAATATAATTTATAATCGAATGGAATCGATTCGAATGGAATAATCGAATGGAAAGGTCTCAGACCACACTAAGTTGTTGGGAACGTGCCTGTCATGTTCAAGATAAAACATTTTAGGAAGTCCTAATTTTCACATGATTTTTACAAACTGTTTTTGCCTTAGGGTTTTCCCTAAGTTAGTTATTATGTTTGCAACAATAATTTAAGTGTTGAATGTTTTATTAATTACACCACTCCTCTGCCTTAAATTCAGCAAGTGGGAATGCTCCAGGGAGGCCAAGGCAGTGGTTACCAGCATGTTCCCTAGAGCCCAAGAGCCCAGGCTCAGCCCTGACTGGACTCCAGGAGAATTACTAGGCTGCCTTACAGCTTCCTCAGCTGTAAACCAGAGATAAGTGTAGCATTTCATTGGGTGTCTGTGAATATTGAATGAAAAAGTCAATCTATGGAGCTCAAAACAGTGTGTGATCCGCGTTAATAGATACCACCGTGTTATTATTATGCAGGGGGCCTGGACCATTGAGGGAGACAAGCTCGTCGGGAAGTTCAAGCGCGTGGACAACGGGAATGATCTGATTGCTGTACGTGAAATTATAGGTGGCGAACTTATCCAGGTGAGCTGCAAAAAATTGATAACTATTTCCAAAGACAAAAATGATTACATAACAATTCTTGTCGATGAGTTATCTCTTTAGTAAATAAACTGTTACTTCTTTTCTTCTAAATCTTACTAATTTAAAATAGGTTATTTTGGATATCTATTTATCAAAGAGAACATATATATATGTAAAATATATAATGCTTATTTTAACTGGAAATGTAAATGATTACAAGCCAGAATGTGTTTTCAGCGTGTGTATCCTATATCTGCATAAAAAGCTGATTTTGAGTACAAGAAAAATAGTATCAACTCATCCAAAGGTGTAGTAATACTAATATTTCCTAATTTAGACATACCATAATGGCAAATTCTTTTGTTTGTTACCACCTTTCAGACTTATACATATGAAGGCGTAGAAGCCAAGAGGATCTTTAAGAAGGAATAAGCATGGTTCTTGGAGCAGAGCCCAAGACACACTGGATGGAAGATCAAGAGTGTACCAGGACTGCTTCTCTCTCCCACCAGATAAAAGGTTACCGTTAGGAACACTGGTGTATGTTCAGTCTTGCCAAGGCAAAAGAAGTAAAAGCCATTTATGATTTGCCTTATACTCTCATTGATGTTCTAAAAGACTTTTTGACATATTTTAAAACATAAAAATAAATACTGTTTCCACATTGCTTTATAAGTAGCCTCTCCTTAAAAAAAAAAAAAGGCTATGTGATGTGCACTAATACTGTTGTGCACTAATACTGTTTTTGTTTTCATGTTTTGTAAACTAAAATCATGGGTTGTGTGGGGTTCTTTAAAAACTTGCACTGGTTGTGAATAACTTATTTGTGTGTGTGTGGTTCTGGGGATTCAACGGAGGGGCATTTTACCTCTGAGCCACACCCCCCCCAGCCCTTTTTATTTTGAAACAGAGTCTCACTAAATTACCACATGCTAGCCTCAAACCTGCAATCCTCCCTTCTCAGCCTCCCAAGTACTGGGATTACAGGTGTGTCCCACCATGCCCAGCTCAAATAATTTCTTTGATAACATCTGATATTATAAAAGTAATATATATGCAACCAGAAAACTTAGAAATAAAGAAAAGCAAATGCACCTAGCATGTACAAGGCCCTGGGTTCTATCCCCAGCAGTGCATGTGTGCATACACACACACACACAAAAAAAAAAAGAAACAAAAGGGTTCTATTCCTAGCACTGTAAACACACACACACACACACACACACACACACACACAACAAGAGGGTTCTATTCCTAGCACTGTACACACACACACACACAAAAACAAGAGGGTTCTATTCCCAGCACTGTACATACATACACAAAAACAAAACAAAACAAAAACCAAAAAAACCCCAAGAGGCTTCTATTCCCAGCACTGTACACACACACACACACACACACACACACACACACACACACGAGGGTTCTATTCCCAGCACTGTACACATGCATGCACGCATGCGCACACAAACAAGACCAAAAAACAAGAAAAAACAACAAAAAATGTAAATCCACTGTTCATTTTATAAGAACCTTCATACAGGAAATTTCACATATTTTTTTAATGAAGGTTCAATGTACTTTAATTCCATACCCTCATTGTGTACATATGTGAAACAGGAAAAGAGCAGGTGTTGATTTTATCTGAAAGTGCAGAGACTAAGACACAGAGCAGTTTATTAGCTTGTCTAACGTTGTTCAGAGTCCACAGTGAACACAAGAATTAAGTGTAGTTCCTGACTTTCAGTCTAGTACATTATGATCTATGCTATGACTCAGCCCGTTATAAACAAAAACATCTTAAGAAAAAATTTCCCTTAATTCTTAGTGGCACCCAAGACTAGCACTCCAAATGAGCCAGATCCAACTGTGAAATACGGCAATTCAGCAGTTAGACACTTTTCTATTTCTAGCCTTATTACAGGCTTTCTTTTCTCACAGTTTATACCCTTTCTAGCATTAAATCTCCACTATTCATTAGTATTGGAGAGAACCTATTATTTGATAAGGACTGCCTTTCAATAACCCCGCTTCAGGACAGGACCGCTGCTGACCTTATGCCATCCTGCTTGGCCCTCAAAAGGTGTGTGACCAGGTGCTACCAACCTGTCACAATCTAACCGGCTATGAGCTCCGTGCAAAGGAACAACAGGTACTAATGGACCGTTTGTTTAGGAAGTCTGAATTTGAGAAATGCAACTAGTAGATGGTAGGATGGAAAGCAATTTGAAGAGGACAAAGAATCTGGGTGTGGTGGCACACACTTGTAACCACAGCACTTGGGAGGCTCAGACAGGAGGATTGCAGGTTTGAGGCCAGCCTTAGATGCTTAGTGTCTAAAGAGTCTTCCAGAAAGACTGAACACAGCATATTCTACAGTTTGAAATGACAATTATTAAGGGCCTCTTTAGTTCCAAATTCCATACAGAGTGAAACTAATGTGAAGACACTTTTTCTTTCCTCCTGAACCTATTCCCTAAAGCTGTTTTCATTTACTGAATAAAAACTAATTTCAAAAAAGCACTCCATACCAGGCATCAAGTACTCAGGATGGACACCGCTGGGAAAGACACCGAGGTTCAATGGACCCCAACTGCCGGGCTCATCTTGGGTCTGCACCAGAATGACTAGAGCAGCGTGATTGTCTTCAGAACGGGGCAGCCTTCCAGGGGTGGGGCTCCCTTACTCCCCGTGCTGGTGCAGGCGGGGGTACATCCATGTCCTTCAGGCTGAGATCAACTTCAGGCTACTGGTGGAACAAACGTTACTGAAGGCTTGATTGGAAATGAAGAATGAGCAAGACAGTGGCAGAGGATGAGAAATGTTAGGAGACAGGGAGCAAATTAATAGTCCTGGATAAAGAATAGTGTTCCAGGGGCTTCTCTCATCCCTATATATCCCTAGTGAGGGTTGGCAGAACCCTCCCTGCCATCTAATTCAGATCTCCGACAACAGAGGTAACTGGAGTATGTGTACAGTATTTAGTAATTAGGACCGCTGTGGAAGAATAGAAATCTGAAGGAGTACATTCTCCCTGGACCTCACCCTAGTTTCCAGGCCACTTCCCTCAGATAACAGGTGGTATAACTGGTTCTCTTCAGACAATTCTGGTAGCACTAAACCCACTGAGATAATATCTGAGCATGAAAGAACAGCACTCTTTTTAAACTTGAAAAAAATAGCTTTAGATAAGAGAATATATGCTTGATGTCATTTCTTAGTTCTACTTTAAATTTTTTAACAAGAGAAGTTTTTAACAAGGATATTGAAGGGCATAGATGTGACACAGAACAACCCTTCTTTAACATTTTTTTAGAATAGAAGTGTTGGTGAGGATGGAGCATGTCTGGCACTGCAGTCCAGACGGAGTGTCTGTCCTGTGTCCCAGGGCATACTACCTCCGCCTCCATCATACCATTACTCTACACTCATTCTGCTTGCCTGTGGCCTCCGGTTTGTGAGTTCCATGAGGTAGACAGTCTTATATCTATGTCCTCTGCTGCATTCCTCTATCACCAGTAAACACGGGTAACTATCACTAAGTGAATAAAGAATTGAGACATGGACCGCCCCAGCATCAGGAGGCTAGCCTTCCCTGTCCTTCATCCTGACACTTTCTCATATGCAGAAGCTCTACTGAGGGACGCTCCAAGCTGTCCATACACAGACAGCTTTAATCTGGACCCTATCATCCTAGCCATATCTGATGAGGCCAAAATGGCCACTGACCCAAGGGCAGTCAATTTCTACACTTGAGAACAGTGTAGATTCCTGCAATGAGAACTTTGTCCAAGGTCAAAAATTCTTAATTCTAACCAGGCAGGGTCTCTCTAGTGAGATTTGACTTCAACAGATAGACAAAGCCATTAGCTAGAAACAATGGGAGAACGTTGGACGACAGAGATGGAAAAGCAGGCCACAAAGGCCCCGTGGTGAAAGTGGTCATGTGAGTGCCAGGAAACAAAAACCAGGTAGAAGAGGAGCGAGATAATAAGTCTTCAGATGTGGAAATAATAGGTTCTTGCTTCTGGCTGGATGAAGCATTTTTGGATCCAGAGTGGCCCAGAGCACATATTCCTTTAGCCATATGTGAGACGGAGCACCTTCCAAGTGCCAAATACAACAGGAGTTCGGTGGTGAACAAGAAAAACCTGTGGATTTCCCTGTGAGCACGGTCTTCACTGCAATCTGTGAGTCCTCCTAGGATGTATTTCCATTTTCATTGGTCTCTAACTATCCTCTATTTCCTTTGTGACTGGCTATTCAGTGTGAAACTTCCATGTATCTGTGAATTTTCTAGTTCTCTTTCTGTTATTGACTTCCAGTTTCATTTGACCCACTTCTTTGTGGTCAAAGAAGAGATTTTGTATGATTTCAATCTTTTAAATTTATTGAAACTGTCTAGTGGTCAAATATATGATTCATCCTGGAGAATATTCCATGCACTCTCGAGAATTTGTATTCTGCTGCAGTTAAGTGGAGAGTTCACCTATGTCTGTTAGGCCCAGTTGGTTTATAGTGTTGTTCAGACCCTCTATTTTCTTACTACTTTTCTGTCTAAATATTCTACCCATTATTCAAAATGGAGTATTGATGCTCTGGATTTTTTTTTTTTTTTTTTTTTTTGCTAACGTGTCTATCTCTCTCTTCAATTCTGTTGCTTCATATATTTTCTTTTGGCATTTGCCTGGCTATTGTAAACCTTTGGCTGTTTTCTAGAGTTCTGATAAAGTTATTTCATACAGTTTTGCTTGTTTTCCAATGTTTCTGTGGAGGGACAGGAACTTGGGACTTGCCATTTCACCATTTTGAACATGGGTGGCACAGGGTGATTTTTTGACACAGTTCTCACCAGAGCAGAAAAGAAAAGTAAATCTGTTTTCAACAGGACACATCTACAGCTATGAACATTAAGACTGAGCATCTCCAGTAGAGGCTTGAGCCACACTGCCAGCACCCTTCTCTTCCATTCTGTGCTCATCCTGGAGTAACCCTTGAGGAACCACAGAGCTCCTCGACAGTTGGGTTGAAAAACAGTTATTAATCATTAAAACCCCTTGATATTTCTGCACTTAGTATCTGTGATCTGACATCAGAAATACTTAAATAATAATTTTGGCTTAGTTATATTTTGCGTCTAACCTGTTTTCAAAAATAAAATTCTTTACAACTCCTAGTAGATGCATTTTCATTGAGAATATAGATAAACACAGAGAATAAGGTTTTCTTTGATCCCATCTCCCAGAGATGACTGCTGTTAATATGTTGACATTCCTCACACTTACAAGCAAGTCTAATTCTGGTCAATATTCTCTTTATACACAGCAATTATCGACTTGGCGTCCACCTTCTTACTCCAGGTCATGTCCATGTTAAGGCTGTTTTGTCTGTGCTTGGAATCCTATTATATAACTTTGAGACCTGACATATTGTGCTGGATAACCTTTCATTCTCCAGCCTCAATGACTGTACCTCCACACCCTTCAATAAAACAAACAACAGGTTGATTGTTAAGTTGATAAGTGTAATGAGATTTCAAGACGGTGAGTTGCAATGTCTTTTCCACCCACACCTACCACTTAAGCTTTGCCATACTGAACTTGTTTTTAAACTTTAAAAAGCAGCAGGATGCCTTCTTTATTTTGAAACAAAATCTTCTATGGAACCTTAAAATACGCACAGAGCTGAGTTCTGTGGTTGAAGTCTGCATGTGTGTAAGTGCGCAGGGAAGAGAGGTGTGCAGTTTGTCCTCAGCCCAATGCTGCTCAGCCTTGCAAACACACAAGTCATTATGCAGAATCTCAGGGCTCTGTGACAGAGGGCGGTTTTGTTTGTTTTGTTTGTTCAAGGGGGCTGGAAAAGTGCAGAGCTTATGCATGCCTGACAGTGTACCTGGATTTCAGTATGATAGTTTATTTTTGTGGTACTGGGGACTGAATCCAGGGGCATTCTACTTCTGAGCTACACCCCCAGCCCTATTTTATTTTAATTTTGAAACAGGGTCTCACTAAGTTGCTGAGGCTGGCTGTGAGCCTGAAATCCTCCAGCCTCCAAAGTACTGGGATTACAAACATGTGCCACCATATCTGGCCTGGTACTTTCTTTTAAATTAAATTGTTTTAGTTTAGGGACATGGCAAAATCCTCAACATACTCTACATTCATTTGTCATGTGGAATAATAAAAAAATCCTTGAGATTTTTACAGGGGTGAAGTCTGAAAAAGTGTAGGCTCTTCCAATGAATTTAATCTAAATGTCTCCTCTTTATTTTCATTAATTACTCTCCTAAGCCTGACAGACCTTGGTGCCACGGCCATGTTTGAAAACATTTCAGAACTTTTTCAGTTTTTGTCAAGCTACTTTTACACTAGTAATTTCAATCAATCCTATTTTAGTAATTAGAAATAATCAAACTTACTAAAATAGGAACCGCTATGAGAGGAGTCAGCCTGAATCTACACCTGCAGCTTACCTCAGCTCATCTTCAGCTCACAAGACATGGAGAACGGAATTCAGTGTTTCATGGTGGATAGGGAAGGCAGTCCCATGCAGGGAAGGGTTGCTCCTGAGAGCTCTTGGGAGGCTATTTTTTAATCCCATTTGGTGACTTCCTCATTTGTCCCCAGTTGGTCTGTTTTGGATCCGGGGACCCAATGTTTGTCCAGTGACTAGTTTAGTTTCAATCTCCCATTTGAATCTCTACTGTAGAGAACCTCCCTTGCAATTGGCCAATTTTCAATCCCCTTAGTGACATTTCTTGCAGTTTGGCGGGCTCTTCTAATCTCCTGGTGCAAGCTGGTTCTTCCCATTCTGGTGCCCATCCCCCATCCTCCCTCTTGGTTAATCTTGGAATCCCCTCACATGATTATTCTCTTCTGGTGCTGCCCCCTCCCATTATTCTTGGAATCCACACACGGATTGTTCTCAGAATTTGGCCCATGGGTGGGACTGAAGTTTAATCCCAACTTGTCACCTGAGGCCCTTGTATACCTAGACTGACCATCTGCCTTGGCATTGTCATCCCTGTACATTACCTTTGACTGAGGAGGATGCTTCCATTTCTGGTAGGAGCAACCATTTGTCTTTCCTAATTTTTGCAAAGACAAAGACTAATTGTCACTTAAGCCTACAGTCTTTTCAAATATAACAACAGTAAACAATGTGAGCTACAACATAGAGTCTAATTCTTAGGTTACCGACTTGAACCTACAAGTCAAAGGATGGTGGTGTTTTTCTTTGCAGGCAGTATGCTATCTTTGTCCTATAACCCAGCAACTGGTTTGGAGACAAAGTGAAGCAAAGTTAGGCAGTTGTAGAAGAGCATTAAGAATTTGGAGCCAATTTTATGATTTGTTTTTGTACCAGGGGCATTCTACCTCTGAGCTAGACCTCCAGGCATATATATATTTGTTTTGAAACAGGGTCTCACTAAGTTGCAGAGGGTCTAAGTTGCTGAAGCTGGTCTCAAACCTGCAATCCTCCCAAGTATTAGGATTATAGGCATACACCACCACACCCAGAAAATATTATAATTTGTTTTGCAGCCTTATTTCATTCCCTTTGTCTCTCGTCTTCTTAATCTGTAAAACAGAGTAACCCCAGCTTCAAAGAGGTTTTATGAAGATGTAATGACAGTTTATGTGATAATAACAATTACAGTCATATCTCCCTTCACGATGCATATCTAGATGCCTTTATTTTTTCAATAACTAACGATTCATAATATGGCAAAGAGAGAGAAACTGGAGCCACCAGATAAAATCCAGGCAGTATAAGTCAATCACTTCTTTCTGCTAGTATTCTAATTTTGCTGGGTCTCAAGGAAAACACCAAACCTCTGGAGCATTCTTATATTCACTCCCCGAGACACCTGCAAATGCTCAAGCGTCGCCCTCCGGTCCTCTGACAAATTCACGCTCCTAATAAAGATGTCCAACTCATCAGAGATGTGTCAAGAATTAAGGAAGTGGCTGGTCGTGGTAGTCCACATCTGTCACACTAGT